>OOIL02000002.1:3470525-3492950 GCA_900332095.2 Cuscuta campestris
ATATATATACATAACATTCTAATCGCCTCCCAGAAGAGGGCAAAGAAGTACTTGGTCTTGCAGTACCAAATTTTTAGTGTGAAATTAGACAGGTAATGTGTTCACATATGGTGATACGACTTTTTCTTGGGAGTCGACTGAGCGAGCACGAACAACAACATGGAATCAAGCCGAACTGATAGCTTTATACAACAGTGATAGAGAGCGAGCATGGTAGAGATTGATGATCAATCTCATACAAGGAGCATGCAGTTTGAAAGAAATCAAGAACAATGCTACGATTATATATAAAGATAACGCAACATGCATAGCTCAAATCAAAGAACGCTACATCAAGGGAGACAGAACGAAGCAAATCTCAGCAAAGTTTTTCTCAACATCTGATCTGCATAAAGAAGGAGAGATCAATGTTCTTCAAGTTAAATCAAGCAAAATTTGGCGGACTTATTCGCCAAATCTCTACCTAGACACAATTTTGAGCAACTCAGAAAGAAGATTGGACTTCGCAGGCTAAAAGAGATAAATTAGTTTGAGGGGGAGTATATTTTTATTTTGCGGGAAAATATTATACACGATGTACTCTTTTTCCCTTAACTAAGTTTTGTCCCACTGGGTTTTCTTAGTAAGGTTTTTAATGAGGCAGCATAACTGATCCTGCAGTATTAATTAATATAGGTCCTGAAGAACCTAGCCAACATTATCCTATAGCATAATGTTGTTAGTGTATAATGAACGATGATATATCTGAGGGGGAGTGTTAAATATGGCAGATATATTACTCTTAGTATTTAGAATATCCGGTTACCTTGTTTACCTAGACTTTACCTCCTCCCCGTGTATGTATAAATACCCCGATATATGATGAATAAACTACTTAGTTCACAACACATTTGAACTTTTGGCATTTTGCAGAGCCACGCTTTGTCACTGTGCATTGACATCTTTGGTATTATGTTTTCTATTGACCTAAAATTTTATATTTTTGCATCTTACAATGTCATGTTTGTCATTGTATGTTGTTATTTTTAGCATTGTATTTTCGATTTACACTGTACGAATTATTTTTTCTCCATGTAGCACCATGGCACTACACCTGTGGGGATTAGTGATGCCGACAACGTGCGATGATAACAGGAGCAAGAGGTGATGAAATGATGAGTCAATAACTCCTATTTTGGGGGTTTTATGTTTTACTCATATTTTAGATTTTAATCAATGTTTTATTCCTATTTTGCTTCTTAACCCATACAAAAATGACACGGATAATTTCTCTATTTTCAAAACTTATTTCTAAAGTCTTTGTAGTTTCAAAACGTTGCACCCATACCTCATGTGATCATTTTTCAATCATTTTCTAGCGAAGAGAGAACATTGACGCGTAATTTCTAAACCATAGTGGACATTCGTGCTCATTTCTTGTTTTTCGTTTATTATTTGTGTTTTCCTTTTTTAAAAAATAAAAAATTTTCCACCACTGATAACTCATTAGGAGTAGCCCTTGCTCTCCGTAGTATTCGAATTTTCATGGGTTAAAGTGGGTCGGGTGAGCGGATATCTGTTGGGTCGATCATCATTTCCACTCTCCTCTCTCCCACGGGCCATTGCTATCCTACTCTGCTACCTTCGACCTTCTTCAACACGGTCCGCAACTAGGTATGTAAGCATCTTTTCCCCCCATTGTTCCCTTTTAGATCTAGGGTTTTGTATTCATTTCTCCGCTGCTTCCCCGTCCCCTTATTTCTCATTTTCCTCTCAATTCATGCACACCACATTCCAATGAATCTCAGAGTTTAATCTTTCTTTCTTTTTTGCATTGCATTATTTTCGAAAAATAGTTTCACTATTTTGGGGAAATTTTGTCGAGAACCACCTTACCAATTTTGGGATTTTGCAAATAACGCACTTATTCTCATTTTCCATGAAGAACCACCTAAAAGAACTGGGATTCTGCACCTCTTTCGGCTAATCTATACAGTCTAGGTTCGCTCTCAACTTCCCAGAGCTGGTTACCTGGCAGCTTTGGACCAATTGCACTTGCAGCATTTGTTAATTTTTTTTAGTGTAATTGGATTATTTTGTTGATCAAATGGAGTAAAATTACTTATCAAACAAGTCACAACTCACAAGGTGCACACTTGTACGTTCAATACAAAGGGGTTTTGGATTTTTAAAACAAGTTTGAGTTTTATCCAATTGATTTTGGATTGAACGCCCAAATAATGAATCTAAAAGTGTTATCGCGACTCTCGGATAAATCCCTTGTGTTATCTGATTTCCCAACAGCATTAAGACCGGTTAGTTCCCCCAATATTCCCAAGCAGCGCCGCTCTGCTTTCGAGAATCTAGTGCCATCTTCAAGGGCATTTGGGACCGAAATCAGCACCTTTTTTTCATGTTGATTGGTAAAATAGGGAATAGGAGAAAGAGAAAGGTAGATTTAGCTGGTGGCAGCGGAGAAGGAGACAATGATAAGGGTATAAGGATGAAGGGTAAAATGGGAACTTCAGAATTTTAAATAGATATTGAGAAAATGTCTAAGTAGTTCTCTTAACAAACATAAGAATTTTAAAAAGATATTGAGAAAATGTCTCATATTCAGATATTCTAGAATTTATTTTCCATAAAATATTTTTTGGATTCCCAAAAGGTGCTAGATGTTAAGTCGTTACGAAGTTGTGTAGAATGGTTGATATTATGCTTGCAAATGATCTTTGTTATCTCGTTACTTCTCATGGACTCCTACAATCTACTCTTGGAGTCATAAGTTGATTGTATAAACTGTTCCGATCCGAGCCATTGTAATTTGGGGCATTGAGAGATAATGATCAACTTTTTCCCAGGTTTCGGAAAGAATGAATTCACAAAAGGTAAAACCACTTGTAGCATTAGATGGTACAGCCAAAGAAGGTGGCATTGGACCAGCCATCGGTTTGGTTGACATAGGTGAGAGCGAGTGTGCTTACCTTTTCCAAGTTTCTCTTCCCGGCGTTAGGGATAAAGGTCAGCTCTTCTTCTTCTTCTTCACAATTCTTGTTCATGCAACACCAGTTATTATGTTTAAGCTTCTTCTGCAACACTTGCATATATTTTGATCGACATCAAAGATGAAAAAATTAGAGCTAACATGTATCATCTGATCCAGGTAATTTAAAATGTGATATACAGAGAGATGGTAAGGTGCACATAGAGGGCGTGGTCACAGAGTCTCGGCTATTGAGGGACTCGCCTACAGTGTATCAAGTGAATGTTCAAGAGCTTTGCCCGCCAGGACCATTCACTTTATCATTCAGTTTGCCCGGACCCGTGGACCCCAGGCTGTGCTCCCCAACATTCAGGCAAGATGGTATCCTGGAGGTCGTCGTAGTGAAGTTTGGGTTGCCTCGCCTGAAAGGCGAAGGAGGCTTGTCCGTGAATTGGTCAAATGGTTGGTTTCATCCATCTTCTTAACTCATGATAGGTGGTGGTCGGTCACCTTTCTTCTTCTTCTTCTTCTTCTTTCTTTCTTTCCTTCTTGGCATGTAACCGAACCTTTTGGGGTTAGCATTTTGTTGTTTTGTTGTGAGGACAGTAAAAGTTTAGAGTTTTGATGTCAAATGACAACCCACGTGGTGAATTAAATACCATGATTTTACATATTTGACCCCATTCTTGCATTTGATTTTTATAAAATTTGAATTCCGGATATCCAATGCATTTCATTCCATGTCCGATCCTGCATTTTTGGGTATCTGATCGGAAATATTCAAGGGCTAAAACACCTGATTACATACCCATTTTTTGAATCGAATTGGCCCGAATTGTGAACATTTTTTTTGGATAAAAGTTTTTCGAACAGCCCTATACTAGATGACCTTGATGGCTCTGGTCGACGAATTGTGTCATCTAATTTTTTTGGACCGGGCAGAGGCCGACTTTGGTCACACGGACGAGCATTGGTCTAACCCCCCCTCCCCCCCCTATTGTTTTTTTTGAAAGAACAACACCTATTCTTTGTGCTTTATAAAAAGGACAATGCTAGGGATACTCCATATAGTGTACCTCATTTGTACACCAAAGTATTCATAGACATATATAGACACTCAATGTGTGTACAGTGCACAAACATGGTATGCATGTCTGCCTGTGAATGCTTTTTAGTATACAAATGAGGTACACCACTTGAAGTATCCCTAGCATTCTCCTTAAAAAAATATGGCATGAAAATAGTATACCCCATTTATACAACAGACAAACACAGACACTAAGCAACTGTGATCACAAACACTTAGTGTCTGTGTTTGCATAGTATACCATATTAAGCTTGAGCAACCAAAGAATGGCCTCTACGTTCACCTCACCTTGTTACAAGGCATGAACATTATGAATACATGTTTTGTAAGAAGGGTGGAGAAATGCAATTTTGACCGTAGCATCGTCCTAATTTAATCACATTAATATAAAAAAATGCCAAAAAGAGAAATGCAATTGTGATCTTTGTAGTACTGGGAGATAAATGTTAGGACATAAATATAGAAAGCATTGTGTTCTAAGAGTCCAAATACAGTATCACGCCCTAATTTACAGCATCATCTGTCCATATATGTCTAATCTATCTTCTTGTTCATTCATAATACCAATGCCAGCCATCTCCCTACTACAAAATGTGATGGTTATGGTTCGTATTTCATTACAACAGCTTCAAAAATGCCATCTGATCTGAAGTTGGGTGAGAATAACCTTGGATCAACTGGTCCGGGCAGACTAAAAAACAGAGTGAAAGCGCCAGGCGGGCAATGCTCTTGAAATTTCATTTGAAACACCCGTGAATACCTTGACACGACTTTTTCTCCGGTTGATGTTACCCCATGGATATGAACCTTTCCATCACGTTCGATCTCACACTTGAATTCACCTGATGCCAAGAATCACAAGATTGTTTTAGAAAACTTAATGTATCGTCATCATCAATCAGTATAATCAATTATCCCATCAAAACCATGAACTCATTTGGGATTACTTTTGAAATGAGACACATTTCCAAAAATCACTATTTTAGTGTTTTTGGTTGAAAAAAAATGCTCAAACTCTATAAAAGAGCTCAAAACAGATTATTCTCAATACTTCTTCTCCAAATGCATTCATTCTTAATACTATTTTATTTCAATAAATATGAAAATTGTTGTTTTTGAAACTCAGTTCAGAATGTTTGCGCTTTTGAACAACTAAAAGCCCTTTTGAGCATGTGCGAGAAAACCATCCAAACAGGCTCTAAAGCAGGCTTGACGTTTCTCTAAGAATAAGTATACAAGTGTGTTGCACAAGAAGATATTCTGCTTGCTTTGACATACTGTACAATGGGCTTGTGGTTTAGTGCTTCATGGGGTTTGATGTTATTTTATATGAAGCATCGAATAAATGACCTTAATAATGTTAGTGTCAGGGTTCTTGAAAAACCAGGTAGAGCAGATCACATACTAGAGGCTAAAAACGTAAATTAGAATAAGGGGTGACAAACCAGGGTCCTTTTTAACTCCAGGTAGAGCAATACGGAAATAATAAGCAGATTTGCTGAGTCCAATGTCCAAAGCTCCAATAGGGGGTCCGGTTGCTCCTTTACAAGCTGTTCCGCTCAAGATCACTGAAGCCTTTGAACTACGTGCTAAGTTGTGGAGGGGTACAAGTGGCATTACGCAAGGCCTC
This sequence comes from Cuscuta campestris, assembly GCA_900332095.2. Classification (NCBI taxonomy): domain Eukaryota; kingdom Viridiplantae; phylum Streptophyta; class Magnoliopsida; order Solanales; family Convolvulaceae; genus Cuscuta; species Cuscuta campestris. The sequence continues at coordinate 3,476,205 of OOIL02000002.1, forward strand.
TCTAAGTGTGACGAATCTCCTAATTGCAAGGGATTATTATCTTCATGGCGCCTCTTTTTGGGAAATCCTTCAAGCTCAACTTCTTGGGGACTGTCATGACTTCCCCCACTTTTTGCCACCTTCAGATTCTGCTTTGATTTCTTCCAAACGGTTCTCTTCTCATCATTTTCTGATTGTGAGATGTCCATGTCGATGCGATTTCGTGTATACCCAACTTTTAGTACTCAGGGTTCTTTCATCACATGCAACCATGAGCAAAAACAAAGAGCAGTTAAGTGATTTGGACCAACAAAATTCAAATCAACAACAACAAACCCAATAAAATCCCACAAAAAGTAGGGTCTAGGAAAGGTGCGTGCACGCAGACCTTTCGAGGGACCAACATTCAAATCATTGTTGCTTATAACAGTTCTAATAAAATACAATAACTCCAAGAACGAAGCATTTTAGAGAAGGGTATAAAATAAGATGAAACTGCTTCCTTATCCAGAAAAAGAACAGAGAACAAAACGATAATATGTACTCCTTCCGTAGTTTCGTCCCACCTCTATTTACAATAACTCCCGTACGTCTCCCACTTCTATTTAAGAAAAAGAATATGTGGCTCATAATATATGTCTTCTAAACATATTTCAACCACACATTTCACATTTCCAAAACTTGATGTCATCAAAGAGAGGAGTTGTTTTGCAGGACAAGGGGGGTATATAGATAACATACGCTAGAGAAAAGCTATGTCCAAACTTTTAGCTTAGGCAGAAAGTATCTATAAGAATTACGAGGATATGAATTACCAGAGTTCCCAAAGACTTACTTTCATATCTTGTTTTAGTACATAACAAAATATTGGTCCATGTCTCCAAAATTTCACAAATGACACAGCTTAAGGGTGCCAATATGTGCATCGGTATTGGATGCATTATACACAGGAATCTTTATAAGAAGACTTTTAAGGTAAAAATAGATTCAGGAATAGCTTCCAACATGACATTACCACAACCCACAATTGCTATAAAGAAAACAACAGCAACAACCCAATTGAATCGCACAAAAGTAGGGTTTGGAATCGGCTATAAAGAATAGGAGAAAAATTTTGATGTCAGGAATAACACTCGTAATGTACTCCCATTGTCCCGAAATAAACATCAGTGTGTCATCATAGAGTTTAAGAAAAATATCAAAAAGTAAAAAAAGGAGATTGAAATTAATTAGAAGAGAGAGAAAAATTGAAAGTAGCGGGTGGTGTAAGCAAATAGATATAAAAAAAGATTGCATTTGGAATTATAAATGTTTTGCATTTTCAACACATTTGATGTTTTGTAAGCCTTTTTTTTCACATGATTGCATTATTCTCAATCTTTAATCTGGCCCAGTACAATGTTAGGTGTTGGCAATCAGATAATTAATCAATAAATGCAGTGTTAAAGGCGATGGAACTCAAAACAGTTGAGGGGTTTCTGCATTTGATGCAGTGAGAAGAAAGGGCATTACCATCAAAGCTGAAGCCCAGACAGAACCCCCTGCACAGCACAAGCTCTTCGATTTCAATTATAATCTCTGGACATGAAAATGGTGGAATTGCTTGAAACTGTGTCAGGAGAACGATGAAAACAGTAACTAAAGGGCTTGTGCAATTACCTGCTGGAACAACCAAACACGAAACCTCGGATTTAAGATGAGATTCACGCGTCCAAACGTGGTCTAATCTAGAGTGTGCAGATTTTACAACGCACGGATCAAACCATAAATCATTTTAGATAATTGAAGATGAAAAAAGAAGGTCGCGCTTCAAAATCTGCTTAGAAATGAATTAGATTCATGGAACACACTAATAAGAAGTCTCGGAGAAGGAAGAGCAAAAATAGGGGAAAACATCATAGGAAGAAAAAAAAACACATCGCAGAGGCCGGTTTTCTCACCGTCACGGGCTGATTGAAAATCGACGAACACCTTGGTTTACCTCTGCCCCGCCACTACGGAGTAAAATCCGATGAGTTTTATTATGTTTTTCTTTAAGCAACGAAATGATCAAATGAGATCCAAATTCATTAGTAATCTTACTTACTATACATATTTGATTTGATTTCAACATAACTATGGAAGATAATTTTGAACCTCAAATTTTGAGAAAAGTTGAAGAAATTAAGATGACTAGAGGATGTAACAAATTTATTGTGAGCCATGAAAGGGGAAAATAAATAATCATTCCTTCCCACACGATTTTTTTTTTTTGGATTTCACTTTCAGTTACAAATGTGACAAATTGTATATTAAAATCATATTAAGACGTTAAATTTTTACTATAACTATATAATACCTTAGTTCCAAAAACAAATTCTTCATTAATATTCCATTATGACGATAACTATTCATTCCTCCGTCACAAATTAGATTAGAACAATGCTAGGAGTACACCAAAAAGTGTACCCCTCCACCACACATTTTTATTTTATTTTTATTTACTAATTTTTTTAAATTTTTTTTTTTGCCTTTTTTAGTGGGCAAAGAGGGGGTGGGGGCATACTAGAATTTTTCATTAGATTCTATAGAGTAATTGTCTATTTACAAACCAAAACTTTGGATATGACTTCCACGCAGGCTGCTGGGTGTGACACCATCCTTGCCAACGGCCACCTCAGATCCACGTCACAACCAAGTAGTAAGGAAGAAGGAAGTGTGTGGGCTGGGGCCGATGGCCGCCATGGGGAAGTTGTTTACGACAAATGCCGCTCGGCAGGGCCGGTGTTGCCGGTCCACACAGATGCGATGCCGTGCGGTCTTTCAAATGTGACAATTTCGGGTATTAAAATTGCATTGCAACATTAATTTATAGTATTACTAGTATTCTAACCCGTGCCACGCACGAGTTCGGACGAAATTTTTTTCGATTCTGAAACATTTTCAGTATAGTATTTTTTCGGGTTTAAGAAAAATATATTTCTAACAATGTTTTATATACTATATACAACAACATCACAGTAGAATAAATAATATGGAGCATTTAACAATTTGTGATGTAAATTCTTATACATGAAATTAAAAGACATTATGACAAAGTCTGATTATTGTAAGTATCTTTTTTAGTGTTATTGATTGATTCTATAGAGAAAATTATTGACCTTAAATATATGGTGAGATGTTCAAGCTAAATCACATACGTTGGTCAATAAAAAATGACCTTAAAGTTGATTTATAATATCATAAAATCAAGTGATGTAGTGTGTGGATTATCACAATTGTGGCCAAGGCATTTTATTTTATAAAGTAATGAACACTAACGTAAATATGTTTGGCGTTGTGAGACTTAGTAAATCGTAAAATAGAAAATTCTATTACAAAGCCATAAAACTTAGTATGATTATTGATTTGTTACGGTTTACTCCTGCACAAAAGCTATCCAAAACAATGTATGTGTCGATACATCAATCATAATACATACAACTATCATGAAATGAATAAATGTCCATGTTCACACAGATGCCAATTAATGTGCACCTGGGACAAATATTAAAAGTTTAAAAAGGATAACTTTATAATATGCGCCATAAAAGAGTCTTTTTTAAGTTTGGTGTCCCTCTTTGTATACCTGTATTTCTAATGTTTAAGCGACACTAAAAACACTTTTTGAAAACTCTATTACAACTTCACGTCACACTAATAAGAAGTATGATTTAAATTTTACAATTGCGTAATCACTAAAATTTAGAGTGTGCAATTAAAAAATCAATTTAATCCTTTAAAATTGAAATCTCTTTAGTCAAACTTTGCCATATAACAACTCACTAATCCATGTTTAGATTTTATATATGAAATAACTAATAAGTATAAACCAATAATGTTATACAGAAAAAAGTATCCAAAATTTAAACCTTAACATTTAAGGTTAAATATAAATACAATTTAATTGCTTTGTCAATAATCTTTTTAGTTAGAGGCCAAACGGGCATTATTAGTGATATATAAATACTGCTCACTTCGCTCTAATTTAAGTATCATGTTATTCATATGGTAAAATTCCAATCATTTTACTCATTTTCGTGCAGGTGGAGCTGGGGGTCTCTTGGAAACAGCCTTCCTACTTTCAAGTAAGAGCAAGGTCTGCGTACACACACTCTCCCCAGACCCTACTGTTGTGGGATTCACCTGGGTTGTTGTTGTTGTTGTTTACTCATTTTCGTTACTCATATTATGAAATAATATAATCATGTCAAAAATCAGTTTGAACAATAAAAAATCAATCTTCGAATCGCCCAAATAACTTCATAATAGCTCCAAATAGCTTCCCAATTGAAGAATAAAGCACCTCTGAACCGCCTAAAAATAAGATGTTAAATATATTTGGAAGTAAATATTATTAGCAAGTAAATATTGTTAGTATCATAAGCAAACACTTCTGTTTAAAAAGAAGCAAAATCTTTTATTATTTGAAAAAAAAATTGCTTGGACGAATGTACACAGCTATCAACACTTTTTACATGAAGAAAAGAACTTTGAAAAGATATGAAAATATTAAGCTAAATCTTTTTGACCTCTTGCAAGTAATAACCTCTTTGTTTCAATAATGCTCTATTCTCGTAATCTACATGCACACCCACAATTTTAGTTCAAGAATACATTAAAATGCATTTTTATCATATAACGGTGAAAAGGGGATTTGGAGCCAAGAGAACTACTCATATTAAATAAAGTGGGACAGTAAATGTGGATTAAAATTTTTTATATCTTTATATTTCAAACACTTGCCTACTAAGATCGATGATGAACCAAAATATTTCTCAAAACAAACAGAAGCTCCTAATTAGTTTAGGAGTTGTAATTAAGTGCGAAAAACAATTAAACAACATCAAGAAATTACCATGTTTCTTGTTTTACAATTGCCAGTTATAAAAGAAAGGGGACCTTGTAGTGGTCTGATAAAATGCAAATCTTGGCTTGGAATGTATGTTGAAAAATTTGGCTGCGAACATCAAAACACTTCAATTAGCTTTCATAATAAAGACTATACACAACATACGCTTGGGCAACATTTACGTCAATATATGAATCCTATTTACTTAAGTTAAAGAAAAATATATTTGATTCAAAGAGAGAACAATTTTGAACATGAATATGAATGACATTGACGTGTATGAAAAAGAACATGTCTACAATCTCAATTCCAATTCATTACGTTGTTTGATTATTGAATATTTAATATACATTAACCGTTTGGGAAAATCCAAAAAGTACAGCACTTCCTTCGATGCAACTCTCGGCTAATCCCCTTTCTCTTGAAAGAAAAAAAACATATTTGTTGATACTCAAATAACATCAACAACTAATGAATGAAGGTTTGTTTATGAAAAATAGTTGGGGTGAATTAACTGCAAGAATAAGGAAAATGAGAGGAGTAACTGAGAATAACATACTCACCTTGTGATTATAATGAACCTCATCTATATAATCAAATTGGAATGTAAAAAAGAGAAGTTTTGTCGCACACTTATAGAGGGAACAATATGAGTAGATGAAGGTGAGAATTCTACTATGTACCTCCATGGAGAGTGCCGACAACTTACTTTGTACCTGTGTTGAATAGACTATAAACACGACTATATTCCGGTGATGTTTGAAAACCAAAGCGTTTATGATTAGAACAAAAAAATATCTGATAACTATGTTGATGTAGCAGGGCATCTTCTTGGCCTTAAAGTAGTGAATATAGCTGAAAAGATGATACACCTTATTTCATGAGAACATTTAACCAAAATAGAGCAATTATAAAATTGTTAGTTTTTTGGTAAAGTGTTTGTTAATAAACTACGATTACAATTCCTTGGGAAGTGTTATAGTTTGTACTATTCTTGGTTGAGGAAAGTGAGTGACTTATTCTGTAAATTGATCAAAAAATTCTTTTTTTTGACTTTTCTGGCATATGGAAAGAGCTGAATTTGAGAACTGAACGATGTTCTTTAAAAAATATTGAATATAGAGATGATCATAATGAAGGATTTACTTACCTAATAAACATGAGTTTGGCTTGTCATAACAATTTGTTCTCCAGGTTGACCTCAAAGTAATGAAAATGTTGACTTGCGAATACAAATAGACAGAGAAACCCTGTCTAGATTATAATTAAAGAAATTGATATAAAGAAAATAATTTAGATTAATAAGAAAATACCAGAGAAACTTTCTTTCTCAAATACAGATTGGCCAGAAGCAATTATGGGAAACAAATTACAAATGCCTTGACTTTAAATATACAAAAATTTCATTTTTCACAATGTTTAGCGGTGCAACACATTGTGATGAAACCACATTCATATGTATCATCATGGAGTTTTCATTGACATACTTTAGTTCTTTTAGTAGTCAGATCCAAAATACATAAAGCAATCCAAAGGTATTGTTTTTATCTTTAAGGACAATTTTTTTTAGAGAAAAAAAGACAAAAAGGGACCGAGCTTTAACTTGAAAAAATAATACCAAAGTATAACCCGTGCCTATGGTTTTAACCATATGCTGGTCTTGCATGTGGGTCTCTCTGATCTGTGTGAAAAGAGAAGATAATGTTGTGATAAGGATGATAACGATGATTATCCTAATTACTAAAAAATGAAATCGATAAACCATTCAACTTATTAAATCACCAACAATAAGAATACAAATTACTTTCAAAGAGAAAAATTAGTGGAGGAGAAAACATATTCACATTCAAAACCCTACAATTGACCCACAACCATTCAATATCTAAATTTATGAGAGATAACAAAATTGTAGGGCATGTTCAACATGGGTCTAATTCACTCGAATGGGGGAGTATGGATGTTCCATTTAAGGTAATTCAAGGAAGAAATAAACCATTATCTAAATATCCAATGTCTAAAATTACACATTTTGTTTAGGAGAAAGCTGTAGACAGAACTTTGAAGGCACAATCCCAACCTAAAGCAAAAAACCATTATAAAAAGTAGAAAATCAAGACCCAACCTAATGAACCTATGAACTATAGAAAAATATAATATTCAATCTATCACAACAACATGAAATATAAGAGTATCAATGGTTTCCTTTAAAAGCAAAGAAAAAGTAATATAGAAATAAATGTAGTAAATAGATTTTGGCATGCTTAAAATATTTATGCATTCACTCAAACATTTTCTTTGCTTAAGCAATAAAAACACGGCATATCTTTTTAATGTAAATTCTGCAACTACACTATTAACATATTCTCGTATACTATTTTAAAGGATCAATGAATGACTACAAAAGTATATGCGGAGAAGGATATATTGATTTTATTATTTTAGTATGTAATTTTGTAAAAAAAGGTGCAGAAGCAATGTACTTCTCTTGCTTGAATTAAGAAGAGTAAATATTCAAGAAGCATAATTGAATATACAACACGTAGAAATTAAGAAGACCAATTTGTCAATGTAAATATCAAACAACATATAGAAATTAATAAGATCAACATGTCACAAAATCATAGATTATTAAGTACATTTTAATTTGTATACAATTAAAGCCATAAATTCTAGACCACTATTTTCTATAGCAAATAAAGCAATGAATATTTCAGAATTAAAGCATAAATAATATAAGATGTATCATAGAAAATCATTCTAAAAAAGTCATCCCTTCATAGAATATTAATCACACATGCCGTATTTAAAAAAAACTTAAACATGCCATTGAATAGTGTGTTATAAAATTAAACCACAAATAACCCAACAGTTAACAATCATACGGAAGAAATTGCATCATATGTAAACCAAGCCATAAATCAAGACTAAAAAAAAAAAAAGAAAAACCATTATATTGAAAAAGAATATGAATTGAATATGCCCGGTTATGTAAGGGATGAATAACAATTAAATATGAAAATCGAAACATATCAAATTAAATTGATCGCAGCGCCGATGAAAATTTCCACATTGAATCTCGAATCTCAACTTTAAATCTCAATTTTGGTATTTTGGATCTCAATTAAGCGAGAAGATCGGATGATGAGATTGGGCTGCCCTCAGAATCACATAAAATAAAGAAGGATCGCAAAACAATCCCAATATTCCGCCGGTCCATAGCCGATTGTTTTGTTCAGTAGCTAATTTTTTTCTTCCTAAGAGATTTTGAGATTTTGGAGTGTTTCCATCTATGAAGAAGATGCTCAATTAATGAGATCTTAATTTTCCTTCGGTGAAGTGTTTCCTTTTAGGTGAAGATTTGACTTTTTTTTTTAAATTTCGTCCTGTGAAGAAGAGACACATGGCAATCCCTAAGCAGTGCCAAATGGCAACTTCTCAAAGCATGAACTCTCAAATATTATATTAAATGATTCGTCCTGTGAAGAAGAGACACATGACAATCCCTAAGCAGTGCCAAATGGCAACTTCTCAAAGCATGAACTCTCAAATATTATATTAAATGATACTACCTCCGTCCCATTTCATAACGCATGTTTTGGTTTACGATGTTTGACTGAAATTATTTTCAAACCATTTTATATGACAAATGGTATAAAATTAAAAAATAAAAATTACATATTAAAAAACTACATCAAAAGATGTACAAAACTAGTAGTGACAATAGTATTTTATTTTATCAAATTGCTAACAAAAATAGAAAAAGAAAGTGAATGAAGTTTGACCCTGTGAATAGTAAACAGACATTATAATTTGAGACGGAGAGAGTACTAGGTTAACTTTATAATCCCTCACTTCCAATACCAAATTCTTCATTAATGTTCTATTATAATGATAAATCTTAGTACTTTACATTTAGTATGCTTTTTTTTTAGAAAAAAAAGAACTTCATTTTACCATAGTTCTTTTAGGGATGCAGAGTTTTTTATTTTTTCATAAATCGCTGTGAAACGAAAGAAGAAAACTTCAAAAAAAAAACAATATGTACTAGCTGTGCAAGCAAATGAACAACAAAGTCCCACCAAACCAACCACAAAGCAAAACTCCTACTAACAAATGAACCACTAACTAACAAACTAACTAACAACCTAGTCAGTCAGTCAGAGATATAATGGCAGGGTTGCTAATAACAATAATAATGATGATGATAATAATAATGATGATAATAATAATAACAACAACAATAACAATGCTCCTCCTTCCAAGTCGTCTTTAATAAGAATCATCATCAATTCATCCTCATCCTCCTCCTAAAGTAATCTCTGTCAGCATACTCATACACATACACATAGAGACAATGCCACTGAGTGCACTCGGTCCTGTCAACCTCTAGAACTCAACTCATGTTGCCTAGCCTGCCATTGTCCCATTCCCCGCTACACGTCACCACATTTATTTATTTATAGGTTTGGCTGCTCAAGTGGGACCCGCACAAAGAGACGCCCGTGCAGGCTCACAACAGCTGATGTCTGGAGAGGATCTATTCTTGCAGGTAAGCTCACCACCTGCCAAACATTTCTTATTCTTATTATGATTATTATTCAACTATTAAGCTCAAGATAATTCATGATGTCAAGTCAACTATAACAAAAAAAAAGCTATTAACACTTTATGAGTGAAGAAGTTGTGTTGAGGTAGTCGAAAATAAAATAAATGGCAGACCTTCTTGAAGGCAGTGATTCCCCATGGGTTGTTGAGCTGCTCGGGCTGACCAGTTATGACCAGACGTCCAGCTGGATCAGATTGAACCCGCACCTGCCATCATCAACACATCTATGGGAAGTCACTGACTATTCTTCTATGTCAGGAAGACTGGAGGAGGAGTACTCATTTTAGGGCCATAACTCCCATTTCTATTTTATGCTATACCTAGTATAAAAATAAAATAGAAATGGGATGTGCCTCAACTAGCCAAGCTCCAAGGGCTTGCTAAACTAATCTCGCGTACGACTGGTACGAGGGTGCCAAATCCAAAGCAGAGCTAGGATTCAAACTCCCTGTCCCACATACAGCCAGCATGGCAGGCACTTAAACAACCCTTGTTCTTTGCCAGTTGAGCAATGCCCTAAGGGGCCAAATGACTAATTTCTCATATCTATATCTCTCATACAAACATTCATTTGATTAGTGACTTACACTTCCCCAGTGATGGGTGAACAATACTCCCTACATCCAAAAATAAAGGTTCATGTTTGACTTTTTGGTCAAAACTTGTAAACTTTGATCATATAAGTTTGGAAAATAATATATTCAATTATAATGGAAACTTAATATCATTAGATACCTTTTTTAAAATATAGCTTTGAACTTCTTTGATAGAATTCATTTTTTACATAAGCAAAGATATTAATGATCAAAGTGTACCACTGAGGACCGTAAAGAGGCAAACGCGAACCTTGTTTTTGGATGGAGGGAGTATATGGCATATATTAAAATTAAATATAAAGTAATGCAAACATATAAATGGGTGTGTAAACATGGAAGCATATACTAAAATTAAATCTGAGGAGGAAGCACACACCTCCTCACGTAAAAGTCCCGGAACAAGGGCATACACCTCAAAACAGTCCTTCTGTTAAGAAGATGCAAAATCCAGTGAGACCTTCCCATGGGACAAAAATGAAAAAGTGAGGCTACTTCTAAAACAAATTCTTCTGTGAAAAAGAAACTTACTGCTTCCCGAACATTTATTTTCACCCAGTCAGCAGGTGGTCCAACATCAACAATTGTAGTATCCAACCTGGAATGTAAGAAAAAAACAAACCAACAAAGAATAGAGGCAACTCCACATCAACATCTAAGTGAAAGAGACATGCCATCACTTGGGAGTTAAAGAAATGTGATTTGCAAGGAAAATCACTACGATGCAAACCCCTAGTATGCACATTGTGGGCTAAGAAACTAATTAGTGACAACCTTGTGTGAAGATTATACTCTATGCATAAACTATCACTTACTAAATGTAAACCCAATGGTACCAAACACCGAGGGGGCCTTGACAAGTTGGCAGACCTATTTATCATTTTTAAAAGTTGGTTGCAGTGATCAAATACCAAGAATAAGCTGAACAGTAAGTAATGAGTAGCATGCAGCCTCCAAGAATTAAAATGCACCGCAATGTACAACTTTCATGTAGATGTAGCTAAAGGTGTAGCTAATGCCCAACTGAAAAATTTTATAGTGAATAAAAGAAATTTGACATTCTAGACTAATTCACACCATTGACAAAGAAAAACTTAACTGCCTAGAAGTTTCAGTTCGTGCTGCTTTTACAGGGAGTTCAACTTCATTAGGCCTCTTTTGTTTAAGAGAACCTGCATGTATAACAAAAGCTCAGATTCAAAATACAGATGGGAGAACAAACACAAAATATCTATCATGAAATTAACCCAGTAGAACAAAAATTAAGTCTATAGGCAAAGGTCAAAGACTTCAGTATAATTTGATTTTATTTAGAGACTAATGTAGCAAATGGACTATCAATGTCGCATCTCGTGAATGTGACATTGTTGAATAGGTAAGTAGAAATTTTTCAAAACACAGAATAACTCAAAATAGAAAGGATAGATTATCTAGAGTTCATATCCTCTCTGATTAATGGAGAGGTCTATTAGAAGAAAAACAGAAAATGAAAAATAAGATGTAGGGTTGAGTGTGTCATTTATTATCACTGCCTTGGTGTAGCTAGCCAGAGGCTACTCGTTGCTTATTAGGTCCTGAGTTCCAATTATTAAACAATTCATCTAAGGTATGCTTATATTCAATGAAATATCTTCCCAATATAATAAAACTTACACTAGAATAATGTAAGATTATATCATCCCAATATGATAATGACTGCACTAGAATAGGTAAGATTATATCTTCCCAATATAATAATGATTACATTAGAATAGGTAAGATTATATCTTCCCAATATAATAATGATTACACTAGAAGATATTAAATAAACTTACCTTAGATGAATTGCTTAATAATTAGAAATCACCACCTAATACGCAATGAGTAAGCTCTTTTGGCTACACCAAGGCCAACATTCAGTTCAGATAATAAATGCAAACTGTAGACCACATTGTGAGTTTGTGACTCTCTTGTGCTACTTTTACTTTTTAATATGTAAGGAAATATTGATAAGAGTTGCTCATTAGCTTCAAATATAACATCACTCCATAAAATCAATTAGTTTTTCTCTATAGATAACAAACAAAATGATAACCCTTCTCAATTCCTTCTATATTTCTATCTCTTTTTCTTTCCTACACACTCAACCTCACACCTCCCTTTTCACTTTCTATCTCTCTTCTAATAGACTTCTCTATTAACCAGAGAGGATTTGAACTCTAGATAATTCTATCCTTCCTATTTTGAGTTATTCCATGTTTTGAACTTTCTAATGCTATTCAACATTATAATATTCACGAGATGGGACATTGATGGTCCACTTGATACCACAGTCTCTAAATAAACTCAAATTATACTAAAGTCTCATACCTATGCCTATAGATTTAAGTTTTATTTTGGTGCAATCATGACCTAATATAGGCAATGAATAATCCCAAATAATTAAATTGCCTATTGGGTATGACACTCGAGGTAACAAAAACAACAACAAACACAGTAGAGTCCCCCAAAATGTCCCTAGAGGTAGTAAACCTAAACAATTACTCCCTTTGTTCACTAGTTAACTTCTTGGTTACTATTACAGGCTCTCGATAATTTTTGTTAATTTTTGAGTTTTCATTGATAATTTGATAAAATAAAGTATTATTGTTGCATCTTGTTTTATAGAACTTTTGAAACACTTCTGATATATGTAATTTGTACTTTTTATTTCTACACCAATTTGTAAATAAAATGATTTTAACACAGATGAGATTTTGTACGTTGTTCGAAACAGGAAGTTAATTTGTGGACAGAGGGAGTAAATTGTGATAAATGCAATTATTGAGATGAAAGTTGCAATGGTCAAAACTATACAAGATACTCGCTATGAATAAAGAGTGCTAGTAGAGTTTTGCATTATTGTGTACTCCCTCCGTCCCAAAAAGTCTTTCTCCTTTTATTTTTTTTTGTCCCAAAAAGTGTTTCACTTTTCACACTTTTGGACCTTAATACCCTTTACCCTAATTAAATCTACCCAACCCACCCAAACCCCTCCACCTACCTTATCCATCTATCAATTCACTCCTACGGTCCTACCCTTAGCCTCATCTCCATCTCTTTTCTCTACCTATTCCACTATTTGCTTTACACTATTTGCTTCTTATTTATACTATTTGCTTCTCATTGTTAGATTAGGTTTGAGGGTAAAATGGTCAAGTCAATGAAAAAAAATTGGCTCCTTAATTTGGTTGAAAGTCAAAACAAGAAAAGGAAAAAGGGACGGAGGGAGTATTATATTTGTACTGATTACAAGTTGCCTCTCCCATCAACGTCATCCAGAGAGTTATTTTTAGGATTACATAACTTAGAGTCTTCTAAGCAACCACTGCTACACTGGTTATGACTGTCCTTATTGCATCCTCTAAAGCGGCATAAACATCAGAGGTGATAGTATGATATAAAACACGTCCTTTCCGGATATATTCAGTGGATCACATCTCCAGAGACATCCATCGTACTAAGCTAGTAGTTCTTCTTTGGACATTTATGTGCAAGACCTGTTTATGAGCTTTTGGATCAGCTCGTTACTCAATGATATTGGGGTCTGGCCCTTAATCTTGGTTGATGATGCTTTAATCTAGTTATTGGGATTATGGATCTGGCTCATACATACCACTAATGGGTTGGGCTTAAAACATTGATTGTGAATCCACAAACCCATCAGCCCCTATAGTGATGTGGCATATATGCCAGTGTGGCATTTTTGCTGATGTGGCATGACAAATGGAGTGTGGCAACTAGATACATATTTAAGCCAGTAATAAACCATGAGAAGCTAACCTATACTTTTGAGACTCTTTTCACGTTTTGTCGTACTGCTTGGGTTCTTGTCCTATACACAGAAAAGGATAAATAGTAGATGTTATAAGATAATATAAAACATAGACACTAATAAGATGAGAGAATATAATAACAAATCCAGGACATATAGAATATCACAATACCTTTACAATTGGCTCATCACCCTCACTATACTTTATATGACGTTGATCATGCCATCCTTGCATAGCACGGGCAGCAGCGTCTCTACGTGCTCTGCCAGATCCAGGAGTTTGATGACCATTACCCTGAACATGTTAAAGATGACTAGTTTGCAGAGCCATTTTTTAGAAGGTGGTGTGGTTCAGCTTATATGAGGCAATATCACAAACATTTAAGCAAATGTAAAGCTTGTCCAAAACAATATTAAAGGGATAAAAAGTTAAAATAAATATTATGATTTTCCCATTTTTATGACAACACTTATTTTTCTTACCTGAAGTTCTTTTTGTATTGCCTCTAGTTTCAAGGTTTGGGATTAGGGCCAAATTGTTGTTGCATTTCAATTTTCCAACTTTAAGGGAGATAGAACGGTAGTTTTTACAGTTTGTTCAAGCAGTTTTGCACAATAAACAAGTACTTGCATTCTTTTGTGCTACGGGAAGATCACAAATTAGAGAAAATATGTTGAACTTCCATCAACATATCATATCCTCATTGTTTAAGCAGTGTTGACTATCAACAAAGGATGGGGTGGAAATACAGCACTAACAAATACCAAGAGAACACTTACCTCATTATCAACCCCTGAAGGATCAGGGAGAGAGACGATAGAGAACTGAAGCTCACCAGTTTGTGTCTTATGCCGTTCATATTCTAGCAAAGCCTAAATTAGATGAAGGATAAGGCAAGTTGATATATTGAACTACATAACAGCTGAGGGAAATAACATGGCATTGATTTTTATTTAACAAGGCATAGATACATATCATATACACCTGTTACTGCTATTCCCAATTAATGCTTAGATTCACATATTAGAATGAATGATGAACTTATAAAAATTCTGTGTTTTATGTTGAAAAACAAAAATGCTAGCAATTCTACGGTGTAAGTCAAGCTGAAGATATTACCTTCTCATAGAAAATACGAAATGTCCATGACACTGTCGTACAAGTCCTGTTTGACAGTAATTATCACATCAATGAATTTGGACTTGCATGGAAATAAAAAATATGGAGTAAAATTTTGATCATTGAACCATTAATTCATTCTGAAATAACTAACATGGCCCAACATGGAATTCATTAGACAAGTGACTAGCTCAAGGTTTCTTCTTTCAATATGACAGTATTGACATACTCCCTCTGTCCCACCATTTCTGGGGCATGAGGATGTGGCACAGAAATTAAGAAAAATAAGATTGTTTTGTTGATATTGATGTTAAAAAGTAAAATATAGTAAGAATGAATGTTAACTACACAAATATTGCCATAAATGGTATGAGACAAGAATAGATGGATTGATTAAAAAAAGGTAAAAAGGGACAAAAATAGTGGGACGGAGGAAGTGTCAGACCATTTTGCAAATAGGGTTGTCCTGACCCTATGTCTAAGAGGTCCCCCTTGACACAACTCAATGATACTTACTTGGGAGGGTTGAAAGACTCGCCCACTTGCCTCCACAACTTTGATCCAGTTACCTTCAAAGTTCAGAAACAGTGGCTAAAATTTATAAGGTAAACTTTCAGCAGGTTAAAAATATTCTTCAATTAACTAGGTAAATCACGTCAATTGTGAAATAAAGCAGAACATACACACGCGCCCAGGAAAACTCAAGCCAATTGAATGTAATCAAGACATCACTCAAGTAAACACTACAAAAGCAGTGCTGTGCTAGACGTGGAATCACCTAAGAGGGAGTAAGAGGAGAAAACTTTGAAGGTTTCTTATGCATACTCGGTGCTATAAAGGACAGTAGGCACCATGTGGGTGGCAACAAGCACTGCCTAGGCGCTGCCTAGAAATAGGCCAAGTATTTAACATCACTTTAATGTATATTTCATGTTAAGATACAGTTTTATTAATAAAAACAATTACAATTCAATCGGTATGAAATCTTAAACTAAAATATTTTGAATTAAAGGAGCATCAAATTATTAACAAAACGCTCAAAACAAAGCGATCTAATCAAATATCTTACATTTTTTGAAGCAAATGTCCTTTATAGACGAATTACTTTCTGAAACATAAGAAGTGTTTAAAAAAACAGCATCATTTTAGCTAAAATAAAAGTTGTAAGAAAGTTGTTGGAGCTGCCTAGACATGGCTAGGCATCACGACTGAGTTGGCTAAAAACAGGTTACTTGGACATTGGTAGGCAGCCGTTGTTTAGAACAATATGCATAATACGAAAGATAAATGTGTCCATATGGCTTGGTAAATCACTATTCAGATATAGTTCACACAAGCAAGTGAAATAAGGATTCACAAACATAGGCACAAGTCTTTTTCCAACAAAGATCCTCCACTTTACTCCCAAAGGAAGAACAAAACCATATCTTAATGCATGCAGTATTAAAAGCCAAGCACACTGTTGATGAAAATTCTTACCGTGTCATAGCCACCCAACTTAATTACAGCTCTCCATAATCTAAAATCACAAAACAGAGAGGAACCCATTCATAATTGTATCCCTTGAAAAACATACGAATATGAATATTTAATGAACCATGTGCGACCAGAGAAATAATTACTTGAGACAATTCAGTGGCTGCCCGTAAAACTTAGGAGGTTTAAATTCCAAGGCCCTCTCGCGATAAAAAGCTTCTACTTCCCTCATAAACAGTTCTTGATCTTCTATTTCATCGACGTCGCCATCCATCTAAAAATAAACAAATTGAATGCCAGAGTAAAAAG
>OOIL02000002.1:3494650-3562638 GCA_900332095.2 Cuscuta campestris
ATATATATATATTTATATATATATATATATATATATATATATATATATATATATATATATATATATATATATATATATATATATATATTCTGGTGAAAATGCAATCTTAGGAGAGAAATGAGAATGAATCTGGTGCTTTAGATTGTGAGATCTAAGGGTCAAGATTTCATCAAAATTAGATGCACCAAAATGGTACGAAAATGCATCACGTCGAAATGCACCATAAACCTTCGAAAATGCACTATCTCAAAATCTGAGCGCATGATGCAATCTGAGCCGCACGATGCATCAGATCCGACGGTTAGATTTTATTCTCATTTCTCTCCACAAGGTGCATTCTCACGGGAACCAGCCCCTATATATATATATATATATATATATATATATTTATTTATTTATTTATTTATTTATTTATTTATTTTTATATTTATATTTATATTTATATTTTGATGATTTACATTTATATAAAATGTTTACATGTTAACAAAAATTTGTACTAACATCTTGCGTCTGTGTGAACTATCACCCTAACATTACACTGACAAAACATGAAGATGTATATATATGGTGTACAAATAAGGATACAAATCTTAGGATACAAATAGCTTAATCCATCTCAACAATTCCCCCATCCATATCATCCCAATTGTTAAACCACTCGAAATTCCACATGGGTTTGAGGTGTGGAGTTTCAAACATTTTCTCAAAACTTCAATCTCTCTTTTAATACACTCTGATAAATTTATGGAATATTCTGTTTATGTGGCCCCATTTAAAAATGGGTTAGTTTCGGCTTCGGGAGAAGGATCCTTGTTCATTGTGGCAAAGAAACTTTTCCTCAATATGATCTCACATTACATCTGTCGTTTGATCACAACATTTAAAAAAGAACATATAAAACTTATCAATGATAGGATGCTCCGAGATGTCGACCCACGCGGACGCCAACAAAACTTCTTCCTCCGGTATCTATTTTTGAATCGATTGTGCTGCCTCAATCATCGGTTTTTTGGTCCTCGATTGTGGCTTGTGACTTCCGGCATGCACTTTTTTCTGGAACCGACTCTGGGTCTCCTAAATTCACCGACCCTGTTTGGATTTCGAAAAACGTCAAATTATTCCCGTACGTTTGGTAAAGTCACATAGCATACTCATTAGACGCAAGACCGGTTGGAGAACCGGAAGAAAGATTCATGACAAAATTTAAAAACTAGAGAAAGATATGAAAGAGGAGAAAGAAGAGAGAATGAGAATATGTCGTGAATATATATTTTTTAAAAAAATGAGAGTATTTATAGTTGAGAAATTTAAAAAAAATAAATTTGGCAACAAAAAAAAAAGGGCTCGAATTAAGGAGGTGGCCATTTCTGCTACCCTTATAACATGGTCCACACACACTTTTCATTCATATCTTACTTTTCATTCATATCTTGGTCACTCTTTTGCAAAATGTTGGTTGCATTTTTTTTGAAAAGCATCTTGGTGTATGACATTATAAATTTTGGATTATATGGATAATGTTTACAATTTCACACATTGTATATATGGAGTACAAGTGTCATGCAAATGGTGGGACAAGTGTTTGAAGTTTTCAAGAAACCTTATTTTGCAAATAGTTCCAAAATTAATTCTTTGAAATCAAACAATTAATTCAAAGTAGTGCTTTTCCATATGAGATGTGTAATAGTTGCACTCTATAATTACTCCCTCCATCCCAAAATATATTACACATTTACCATTATAGTTTTCTAATAATTTATTTTTGTTTTCATGTTTTTTATTGATCATTTGACCAAATAAATTCATGTAGTAATTTTTAAGAATGCAAGTTATATTTTCTTGGCTGTATAACAATTTGTAAATAAATATACTTTGTGTACTCTAATTTAAAACGGAGGAAGTATAAATTTTCAACAGTGTTTCTCTTGAGTCTTACCCACCCCATCTTTGAAGTGTCAACCCACTCACGTTGAAGCAACCAAAGGACAAAACTCCTATACAAATCTTGAGCAACTACTCCCTCCGTTCTCAAAAATACTTCCTCTTTTATTTTTTTCACTTTCAACAAAACAATTCCATTTTCTATTAAAAAACCACTTATACCCTTACTTTTTCATACCTACCTATCACATCATGCTTTTTCTCTAATAATCAATATATCTCATCTTACTTTTACTCATCACATCAAGAGCAAAATTGGAAGTCAATTATAACTTAACACTTCCTTATTTTGGCTCCAAGTCAAAGTAGGAACCTTTTTTGCAAACGGAGGGAATACATTAGGAGTATTATTTTAAGTACTAGAGTAAATATTGCGTGCTTTTTTTTAAAGGGTCCGAAAGGTCCTCTTATTTTAAAACATAAAAACAATAAATAAATAAATGAAAAAGGGAACCATTCCTCAGACCGCAGCGGACAATCCACTCTCAATTACCTCACAACTCAAAAATTACAAGGATCAAAAGACAAGAGAGAGAACCCAGGAGTCCTAACAACAGTGCTCAAACACCAGTCTCATTTGTTTTCCACCTAGTGCGGATGCTCACTAGAAGAAAGACACTGGAGGTGCCATAAAATCTCTTCGAGATAGGCCGAGCCTGTGCCTGCTCATTGTTTAGAAGTTTGTGTTCCCGCCATTTGACATTACTGAGAGAATATTAGTAACAGAAGCCATGGCACTCAAAGCTGCCTTAAGCACATCTTGCGTGCAACCTGGTTTCACAATTGTGCGTACCTGGAAATCCAAAAATTTTGAATACTTGTACACAAGCAAAATGACCATTCACTCCAAATAGGTTCACACTTTTTTACGGTTCTCAAGTCCTGTAGATATATATGTCTTTGTAGTAAATTGAAGAAAAGTTGAGTACCTTATCAAGATATTCCTGCAACTCCTTGATACGGCCCATGTAATCCTGGTCCTCGACACAAAGAGTTAAAGCCTTTGCATCAGCACCTGGGCCATCAAACTGAAGAGGTCCTGGATTCCTGTATACATCATCCAACAAGAACTTTGTGGCATTCTGTCTCAACAGCCTGCAGCAAAAGTGAATCCCTGTACGTTTAAGAGTCTGTACCACATTTAAATATTCAAGGATATAGCCATGGATTCAGAAAATCCTGTGTTGAACTAACAGATCAATTGAATATATTAGGTGGTACTGGTTTGGGAACTTCATGACTCATAATGTTGGTTCACATTATTCTACAAGCTAAGTGTGCTAAAAAGACAAGGGGAGGGGAGTGCCGGTGGTGGCTGGTGTCTGTGGGAGATCAACAGAGGTGAGCCTAGTTTAGAAGGGAGACAAGGTATGGACTGTGGATGTAGTTAAGCAAGGATAATATGAGCTTAGAACATTCTAGACTACGTCATACTTGATGCACAATCTATCTCTTACTCGAATCCTAATTCTACCATCTCTTGGTTGGTTTAAAGTAGGGGAGAGAAGGAGAGAAAAGCATGGATGGAAGTGGAGGTGTTTGTGGGAAATAAGGTTTTAGAAAATTATTAAAACATTCCAATATACTCGTATATAATAGAGCAGCATATTAAAACAATAAAGAGAAAAAATAAGAAAAAACAATCCTTTTAAATCTCCAAAGGTTATAAATAAGATGAGGGTTACGAGAACATAAATTTTGTAAGATATTTTATCATCCACTCATTCTGTTTATGTGTCTTCATAAATTTTTTAAGAAATTTTACAAACTAATTTAAAAGAGTTATAATTTCATCCCGATTCCTTAAAATTGAGGTATTTTAGAAAGAAGACAACTAAAAGTATTATAGAAAGTAGAAATAGATCACAATAAATGAGAAGACCACACTGTTATATGTCTAAAAGAGACTTGAAAAGTGCAAAAGTTTTTGAAAAGGACTTGGAAAGATGGTTTGAACATGTGAAGCAATATAGCGTTGTGGCCACAATGCAGAGAAAAAATAGAACATAGAGAAGAAAATTAGAATAAACATACTCATATGTTTTCCCTCTTAAATCGACGGTAGCAGGATGA
Organism: Cuscuta campestris; assembly: GCA_900332095.2. Lineage (NCBI taxonomy): Eukaryota > Viridiplantae > Streptophyta > Magnoliopsida > Solanales > Convolvulaceae > Cuscuta > Cuscuta campestris. The sequence goes on from OOIL02000002.1 coordinate 3,498,665, forward strand.
AGAGCTGGTCTTCCAAATGATGACGCAGCAGGACCATGACCATAACGCCTAACCGTCATCATAGCCTGCAGTCACATGACAGTCTTTCAAAACAATAAACAATGCATGAAACAGACATATTGCAGAATTACAGCAACAGAAAATGATTTGGTAGAGAGTCCCTATCGCCATAAAGGTCCAGACAGTGTTGCATACAAACTTACAGTTATTGGAGCAGCTCCACAGCGCCACTTATTCACTGGATTCTTCAAGTTAGTTAAAGTCGCCAAGTAACCGTTCAAGCCAGCAGCCAAAATATGGTAACAGACATGACCAAGCACCTAGACATACAATCATTTATTCACTAAGAGTTCAAATACTTGCAAACACAGCAATGAACAGTAATTTCTAGACAAGAAACTCACATAAGCATAGTCACAATCAAACTTTGATGGCAGTGATCCACGAGCTTGATAACCAAAGAAATGACAAATAGCATTGAATTTCTTCCCCTTGTACTTTCCTTCTTTCTGAAAATAATCAGACAGCAAAAATGAAGGCTTATAAATTTCCATAACGCAAGACAATGTTGCATACAAACTAACCAAGACAAATCATCGTCAAATCATGAAAACACATAGAGAATTTGGCAAGAGTAATTAGTATATGCAAGCACAAATGAAAGATACTTTGACAAAGTATAAAATAAGACACACCCGCCCCAAAAAAGAGTCATTAACGTACAACTCCAAAAAGTCATAGAATCCAAAATGCACTCAATCAGAGAGTAATGTTTCACTAAACAACAAATTTTTCATTTTCATATGGTACAATTATGGTAAATCATCAATCATAGCTTAATATTAAAATTAATTCATTGGTTTAATTAATTTACACCAATGAATATATTAAAAATTTTTGGGAAATTTTTCATTAAATACTATAAATATATTGAAAATTAATTTTTTAAGCTATGAGCTTTTTTATGGAGAGAGTATATGTTTAAAAATATTTGTAACTTTTTTAGGGAAACTACATGCAACATTAGTTCTGTTTGATCAAATAGACTCTTTTTGTAGCACACACAAAATTATGGAAGGGGACTTTGTGTATTTCAAAATGAATGGGAGAAATAAAAGCTATCTAGTCACATGATTCCTTACTGTTCGTTTGTTCATTTCTTCTTCAACTCGAAAAGCTAGAAGTTTCTCGGTCTCAATCTGTGAGAGAAAAAAAATCACCATTAGATGAGACAATCTCAACATACACCAGTACACAGTCAGCAAGGCAGCAAATGAATTACCTGAGATAGCTGAGCCGAGTCATCTGATTCGGGATGCAAGAGAAGCTGTAACATTGCAATTCTATGTAAGTAAGCACTAAAATAATTTTGAATAAATGTGTGGATACTACATTCTTGAAGACTTATTATTCCTCCACCCGTAAATTTTCTTTCCATTTGACTTTTATGGTCAACATTTTTTAAATTTTGACAATAATATGTGGAAAAAATACGTTGGGTTTTGGTATAAAATAGATATCATAAGATTTTTTTGCAATTCAATAAACATAATTTTGAAATGTTAGTTTTATAATTGTATAATATATATAGAAACATTAATGGTCAAAGTGTTGAATTCAAGGCTGTGAAAAATCAAATGGGAAGAATTTCTCTGGACTGAGGGGGTATTGATTTACCTGATTTCGTATGAAGGGTGGCAGAAATTCAAAAAGTGCACAAGCCCACGGTGACAATTGAGAGGAAATGTTTTCAGCAGAAACACCTTGTCTAAGCAACCCATGAATTTCCTGAACAGAGAACATATATAATAACACATGCATTAGGATCTTTATGCCTAAATAGTTAAGAGGGTGAGAGCGCGAGCAAGAGAGGGAGGGGTGCAATAACAAAGCAATCAACTTCAATTTCAGGTGGCACCTTTAGTAGAGCATATACTTCAGGAATACTTTCAATAAGACCCTCAGGCAATAGGATAACACCATGGTATTTATCTGGAGCCAAAACATAAGTCAGACATTTTGTAACTAAAAAGCACAACAAAGGAGAACAAATAAACACAATGCATGCCTTGTTCAGCCCTCGCCTGAACTGCATCACATATTTGTTGTGTGATGTCAAAAAGCGTGAGTTTTGATGCAGCTACCTCCTCAGCAAGAATAACCTGAATAAAGTCTTTATATTATTCATTGGGTGCAAAAACTACCTGGCAGCAGCCAGCAGATAACTTCATAATAAAGTAGAGGCATAGAGCACAAACCATATTTGGATGGGACTGCAGAGTGCATTCTAACGCAACATGTGATGCCTTTCGGCCCATAAGCCTGATAAAGTAATAATACTGCAAAGGCAAAACAAATACTGGAAATTGAAGGATGTGATAAACAAATACATAAGACAACAAGAGGAAACCATTTGCTCCAATAAAGGAGATAGGAAAGCCTGTAAAATACTGTATGGTTTGTTAAAGCATAAAACTGGGAAAGAGCATTTTAACCAACTTAATCCAAAAGCAACATTACATGTACAACAAAAAACAGTCATTACCTTCTCTGCTGAGAGTGCATCTGTGCAGACATTGCTAATGAGCTGGGAATTCACCTGTGACGAAAACAAAAAAGTAAAAAGAAAAGATTAACCAGTTTTCTTCCTGAGAAATCATCCTTATGTCCTTAAGAAGAAAATAATACACAGAAACAAAAAGGTGCACACAAAGTCACAAATTACCTTCATTTAAATCATAATTTTATTATATAAGAAAATGACTGGAGAAATAAAAAAACATAGACCAAGTAAACCAATAGCTACAGTTATAATACTAATAGTGCAATACAAGAATAATATCCATGCCGCCCACAACCTAAGTGGGAGGTTGTTATTGCACATATGATATCACTAAACAACAAACTGGATAAATAATCCTTTTTGTCCCAAATAAGTGGTTATGATTGTAATCTAATTTCAATATTATTACATATGATACTTGTTTTTTTGGGGGTGGGAGGGGGTGGGGGGCAGTACTAAATAAGACAACCAAAAATGCAGCTTATAGACTTATTTTTTGAAAATAATATATGCATCAATCTTTATATGACATATGGTTCTATAAGTCATCTCAACCTCTCTTGACAAAAATATAGTAGTACCTTGCATATAGTATCAAAACCAACATTTGTCTCTACAAACTGATTCTTAAGATCTCCATTTATTGTTACTGGAACTCCAACAACCTGAATGCACGGTAACAAAAGATTTAGATTCAAAGAAACATGGAAATGAAAAGAGAATTCTCAAAAAATAAATATCCGTAAACAGGATATTAACGCTTGGGTTGCAATGGAAGTATAACATATACATACATGTGTACTAACAGATGTATATATTTTTACATACAAAAGATATGTTAATAAAAAAGAGTGCCTTAAGAGACATACTTTTGTTGGGCATTTAGCTTCAGCAAAAGCTTCTGCAAGATAAGCAGCATCTGTGTTTGATGTTACACCTATAAAAACAGTAATATGTTAGTGGTAACAAAGTTAGCTTAAAACTTCACCATGACCATGAGAAGAAGCAGAAAGAGAAAAAAACCTCCAATGATGACAAGGCCATCCAATTTCAGGGATGTACAAGCAGCCAAAGCAGCATTTACTTGCTCAGTTGTTCTTATTTGATCTTGCGTTCTGCCCAGCATGTCATAACCACCTTGATGCAATAAAGGCCATATAATGTACATTAGCCTAGATAATAATAATAATGATGATAAAAATAATAGTAATAATACTGAGAATATAACAACAAAAACAACTCAAAACTATTAAATCATGAAAGCAATGTTGTTTACCTTGATTTTTATAGGTAGCCAGAATGTCATCAGTGATTTCAAGTGTCTTCTGTGCAAATAGACCTTCAGAACCACCTATAGACATCATGAGAAAACAGCTTTAGCCAGTACTCTATGCATGCAGATACATCAAAGTTCTCGACAATAAAAGACAGTATACCCCAAAACTGAAGAGAAGAACATACCCAAAAATCCAAGCAAAGTACTTTTAGAATTGTGAACTTTGAGGGCATCATACAACCCCCATATGACATTATGTCCTCCTGGAGATTGTCTACCACAGAAAACAAGTCCAACCCTATTGAAAAAAAAGGAACCAATCAGATAACCAGATCATTCCATAATCCACTTCATAAGAAAAAGGATCGAAGAAAATCCAAGTATGTATCAGAATAGCCAAGAAGGTCAATATCGATATCACTATATCAGATACATGATACTTGGAGTATCCATGTGTTCACACTTCACATGCTTTGGCATAAAGCAACAAATGCATTGCTTACAAGTGAATGCTATACTTATATTACTATTTCAAAGAATATACAATACAACGTGCAACCAATCAACTTTTTGTGATTTGGGATTAAAATAAGGTAGCATAAAACAAAGCAATATGTATAAAACAGATACCTAATTGCTGGGTGTTCTGTGATTATCTGAGCAACTGGGACATTTGCATTTGCCCTCAGAAAATGAGCCAATGGCTGACCAAAAGTGTGAGGGAACAGCCTGCTTATTGTATGTCCACCAGAGGGATCTGCAGCAGCAGTTGCATCTCCAAATTCCACACGAACAGTAGTGCCCTATTAAAATAGAAACAGTTGAGGATATTTTCCAGAAATAAGTTGAGATTAGCAGGTGAATATAACAAATAATTAGTTTAATACGGAGTAATAAACAGAGGCATTTGACCAATGGAAAATGAAACCCAAGCTAAAGTTGAATATGAGGAATATCAGTCGGACCGCAACCACACTAGCTTATAAGCATAAAGAAACACGCACATAGTATGCATTATAAATCCATGACTCGCGCTGAGTCTGGAAACATATAACTAAAATGATTTTGTAACAGCTTTAAGGACTGCATTTTTTACCCCGAAAAACAAACTTGAGAACAGTGCATATTGCATCCTAATTACAAGTGTAAATAGAAGCTAGCCCAGCCTCGGGATTTAGACTGAATCCCGGCATAAAACAACTGAGAATCCAACAATGAAATGAAAATAAGCAAGTTGGATAGAAACTCGACGATGCAACAAAATTGGATCACCAACAAGTCAGATCTAAAGCAATGAGAGATACAAGAGACTGAATGTATAACGCTGCGCAATCAAGTAGTACAAAGACATGCAAACATCGACAAGTATGCAATCAATTCATAGCAATGCGCGAAGCTCGAACGCATTAAATCGAGAAAGAAAATTGCTTAAAGCATTGCAAAGCGAGAAGGTGGCCATGGCTGACGGAAACATACTGGTAAAAAAAGGTGCAATGAAGAAGATAAACCTGAAGACAAGGAGGAAGATCGGGCTTGTATTGAGATCGGAGCTTCTGGAGATCAGAGAGTTCTCTCGGTAATCCAAAGTCTGAATCCATATTCTCTTCTCTTCTATGTATCGTCTTCGCCCCTTTCTTCCGCCGCGAAGAACTCGTCTGACTTGCTGTGGACTCTTATCACGGGGAACTGTGTTTCAATATATAGTGGCGATACAACTAACGGCACACAACAATCACACAGCTTTTAACCTTCCCGATATCCCTTTAGTCTTTCCCCTCAACACTTCATATTATTACACTTTTGCCACCGAGTATCTTCCTACTCTGCAAACCTACCCGGAAAAAAAGGTACGGTCTACGGAGTATATTCAGGCGGATTGGAGTATATCCAACCCCGGACCGAATAAGATGATGGCATAGACCGGCAAAGCCCAATCACCGATTTTTGTTTTTTTTTTCAATTTTCTTTCGAATAAAAAATTACTATCTCCGTCCCATTTTCTTTGTCCACTTTTGACTTTTGGAACTGTTCATCAAGCACTTTGACTCATCAAAGTCTCTCAATGTGTAAGTCTAAATATAGTCATGTATGATCTTGTTTGATTTGTCTTAACATATAGATTATTAATATATAATTTCTATAATTTTTCAATATACAAATTACAAGATAAAATGGATTAAAGAAGTGCATTGGATGATGTGCCAAAAGGTAAGTAGACAAAAAGAATGGGACGGAGGGAGTATTTTCTTTTATTTTTTCTATAAGAGTGTTCTATTGCACTAATGTACAATTATTGCGAGTACTAGGGATGTACAAAATTCGGAGAGGCTAGAAAACTGAACCACAAAAAATCGATTTTGCGCTAGATCAAGAAAATTCCAGACCGGTCTCTAGTCTAAAGAGATTGGATCGATAAAACTCCGGTCTAAACCGGGTCGGGCGGGTAATAACGGAATGTAATTATTCTATTTTTTATTTTTAATATCTATAATACAAAGTATCTGATTATAAACACAACTTTATATTTTTATCATTTCTTTATACTTTAATACAGAGTATAATCTTTTAAATGTCATACTCCCTCCGTCCCAGAGTATTTGTCCACTTTCATTTTTTCACACCATCCAATACTTCATTAATCTATTTTATCTTGTAATTTGTATATTAAAAAATTATATAAATTATATATTAATAGTCTATATGTTAAGACAAATCAAACAAAATTACACATGATTATATTTAGGCTTACACATTGAGATAATTTGATAAGTCAAAGTGCTTAGATGAACATTTCCAAAAGTCAAAAGTGGACGAATACTCCGGGACGAAGAGAGAATGTATTTTTTAAAATTCATTTTCATTACATTTTATACTCCCTATTTATAATCATTGACATTTACCTAAAAATCTCCATAAAAACTAAAATTATTTCAAAAAAAATAAATTATAATGTTTCAATTTAGAGTTTTATATAAAAACAAAATATTCTAAAGTAGTATAACTTTATTATATTATGACATCTCGCGAATTAACAAAAGTATAAAACTCATTAAACGTAACTTATCATATTGTTGATAAAAATATTTTACATTAAGATACTTTATTGAAGCACACCCAAATGATATAGAAAATAAGGCTATGATTGAAATAAATTCAAATCAAACTACATTGTGTAATACAAGTTAAAACAATTTCATAAAAAATAAAAAAAGTAGATCCTGGGTTTTTTTTTATTTTTACCCGTACTGGACCGAAAAAACAGGTCCAAACTGAAATCTAACAAGTTTGGTTTTCGGTCCACTACTTTAAGTAATTTTGATTTTCTAGTTTTTTTTATTTCAGCCCGGTCCAGTTTTGGACCGGTGTACACCCTTAGCGAGTACTCCGTTAGTTTTTGTGTAGTACATATGTTAAAAATTGTCACGCATCGTTGTTTTGAATTTATTTAACACAAATAAATGTAAACAGCCAAATAGCACCAATACCCCATTTGGTTTGAAAAATAGACATCAATATCCTTCCAAATTTGAAAATTTGTTTTTTAAAATTCTCGTGGTTTCAAAAGATTGAACACATACCCCTTCTTGTCATTCTTTGGCTATTTTTCCAACAAAAAAGGGGCATTGATGCCCATCTTCCGAATCATATGGGCACTAGTGTTCATTCCTTATTTTTGTTTAGTTTTTGTTTTTTCCCTTTATCGTTTATTGAGTTCTTTTATTAATTAGGGTTTTATAAATATCTTTTTAAATTTTTTAAACTGTTCCTAAATTTTAGATTATTTTTGTTTTGAAAAAAATAATATTCTCTAATTAAAATATATTGCATTTGTACGTTTCAAATTAACAACGTTTTTTTTGTTTTCCAAAATAAAAGTTTTTTTTGATAACTTAAAAAGAATGATGAATAAAATAAGAAATAGAATGAAATAAAAAATAAAAATCATTATCCTTTTTGAACATCTCAATTCTAATGACTTTTTTAGATAATTTGGTTGTATTTAATAAAACTCCTTTTTACATGTTTCAAATTGTTTTGTGAATGCATCTTACACATGCATTGTCCCCTTTTTATTCACCTATGGTTACACCTTTCTTTCTCTATTATTTCATTATTAGGCGAATTAGTGTGGTGAGTGGTAACCACCTAGGCACCTGATAGCCATGAAACACCGCCCCCTATGGCATGACCGTGATGGTAGTGGTGCCCATCGCGACCATTTTCTTTCTTTTTTGTTCGCTATGTTCCTCTTTCTTCTTTTCTCCTTCTATAAATCTGTGGTCTTGCATCTTTTATCTTCTTTTATTTGTTTACTTTTAAATTTCAATTATTAGCTCTTGATTAAGCAAACTTTAATAAAATGAAAATTAATGTAATGCTAATTAGTTCATTGTACCCTTAATGTTAATGAAATATTTATTTAACACTTTATGTTATTTAATTTAGATATATTTTTTAAAAAATAACAATAAAAATGCGTGATGGGCGTAATCCCCATAGTATGCATTATGAGAATCCATTACTCAGGCTGATTTTCTGGATAAATATACTCCATACAACTGAGGATGATTTTGATCACAGCTTAAAGCACTGCGTTTTTTACTTCAAAAAAAATCATGTATGCACTCTTTGCATTATTACTGGTGTTTTTGTATCATTATAAATAGGCAAAAGTGCACCATGAGGCTTGATATTTTGGACAAAAACCACTCTCGTCAACTTGTGCTTGCAATTTCATTAACATTTTCAGCCTCAGTTCATTATCAAAACATCAAATGCTCTAGAAACAAGTAGGTGAAGTAGACAGCAGAGTAGCATCCTGGTCCTTGAGACATTTTCATATCCCAAAAGAAGAGATCAAGCAGAACGAGATTTTCATGTAAATTTTACACACAAAAATATCAAGTACAAGCTTCGTATGATAACTTTAGCTTAACAGATGTATACGATTTAAATTCAGGACAAATGACACGTAATTCCGCCGCATAAAAAAGTCACTCCCGGTCAATTATGTAGGATCTCAGGCGCTACCAACTCTTCTAAAACCAATTGGTGTTAGAAGATGCGCATACCCTAGCTTTATAGTACATTCAACACATAAGCGTCCACGAGATTCGACTGTTGGCCCACATAGCCTCCGCCACGGGACAATTGTTGCACACTTGCCAACAATATCCCGCTGGAAATCGAACTCGTGACCTTGGCTCCGATACCACTTGTAGGACCTCAGGTGCTACCAACTCTTCTAAAACCAATTGGTGTTAGAAGATGCGCATACCCTAGCCTTATAGTGTATTCAACACACAAGCGCCCACGACATTCGACTGTGACTTGGCCTACATAGCCTCCACCACGGGACAATTGCTGCACACTTGCCAACAAATCAAGACTCTTTTGGGGGATGGAGATAGTATTAAACATCACAATGCATGGGATAGATCCATTTTTGCTTACATTCCATGCTTCATCTTCTCAATGGGAATCCTAGAACTATCTGTAGTTAGATTACCTACATGAAAGAGGAATATATTACTCCATATTATCAAAGGTTCGTAAAATTTTCAAGAGGAACACAGGGTTAATTAAAGGACCTACCAATGCCCTCTTTACCCGATAAAGTACCAAAGCTTCAGGCCTGCGACTGGTTTTCAGTTGGATCTTCATGGCCAAATGCAGAGATGTATCATTCATTAAGGAAAATACAAAAACAAGTTAGAACGTAAATGGAAGAGCACTAAAGAAGTATATTCCAACCCTCTGCTTCATTTGGTCTCCTCATTGACCTAGAAAGAATTTTACTATAAGCTTCCTTCAACTTTGCAATGGGCTGAGCATTTCTACCAAAGAGAAAAAAAAAAAGAACAATAGTAGTACAGAAACATGTTGGGAAAAATCATCATTGAACAATAACACTCTCACAAAGAATAAATATGTGAGGAAAAACAACGTGAAAATAAAAGGAGCAACACAATACTTTTACAGGGAAACCCCTCTCAATTAGGGGAAAAACCACAACCCTTCCGGGTTAAACTTCCACTATAATATCAGTTGAATGCAATATCACAGAGTACAACAATTGATGTTATTTCTCTTGAGAATTTTCTCTACATTAGTTACTTCTCACCTCTCTTTTGGGCTACATCCCGCCTCTCCTTCTTCGAACCCCTCTTGCTCCTCTTTCTTCTCTATGTAGCGGGGTTAGGGGGCACACAACAACCAAGAACAAACGCTTTAAATAGCCAAAAAAGACCCTCACCACTTGCTCTCTTTCCTATGCTACTCTCACCCACCACACTTACTTTTTAAATCTTTCTGTCCATTCCTTCCTTGTTTCACACTCATCACATCAAATCACTCTTAATTCATTTATTTTCCACCACACATATGCTTCCAACAAAACACACAAAAGAGAGCCAAAATCATAAGCTAACATTTACCGCTAACATAATTCATTAATTGAATTTCCAATGCAAAACACATAGTGCATCAACCAATCAGGAATTATGAGTGAACAAAGTATGACGAGCTTATATCCTGCGGTTAAATATTTCATTTGCAATCCTAATCTCATTTTTAGATTCCATGAGCAAAGCATGAGCTAAGTAGAAGGAAGAATGTGACAGACCAATGGAGAAAGAAAAATAATAATCTCATGTAATATATGTAGCAATGTCTATGTGAAAAACATGGTTCTGCAGGTCATCTCAACCTCTCTTCACATGGCAAATATATAGTAGTACCTTTCATATAGTTTCAAAACCAACATTCTTCTCTACAAACTGATTCTCAATATCTCCATTAATTGTTACTGGAACTCCAACCACATGAATGTACATTAAGAAAAGATTCAGATTCAAAGAAACATGGGAATATAAAGAGAATTTTCAATAAATAAATTTATGTGAACAAGACATTAAAGTTTGGGTTGCAATGGAAATATATGCATATACATGCGTGTAAGTATGTGTTTGTACTTAAATATGTGTATATACTAACATACAAAAGATATTTTTAATAAAAAGGAGTGCCTTGAGAAAGACATACTTTTGTTGGGCATTTAGCTTCAGCAAAAGCTTCTGCAAGATAAGCAGTGTCTATGTTTGATGTTACACCTATAAAAAGAGAAATATGTTAGACATACCAAAGTCAGCCTAAAATTTCACCATGCCATGATAAACAGAAAGAATGAAAACCTCCAACAATAACAGCACCATTTACTCGCTCAGTTCTAATTTGATCTTGCGTTCTCCCCAGCATATCATAACCACCTTGATGTAATAAAGGCATGAGACTACATTAGCCTAGATAATGATGATGATGATGATAACTCCAAAGAATCAAATCATGAAAGCAATGTTGCTAGCCAGAATGTTATCGGTGATTTCAAGTGTCTTCTGTGCAAACATAATTTTGAAAGGCGAAAGGCGAAAAGCAGCAGAGAGGGCCTTATTAAGGTGAAAGGTGAGGCAGGAGGCGGGCAGCAAAAAGGCGAACTTGGTGCATACCATAGTTGTGAATGGCGAATGGCGAGTGGCGGGCGAGAGGTTCTTTTTTATGGCGAGAAGCGTGGCGAGCGGCTGGCGGTCAAATGGCGAACATTATATAATATATATATATATATATATATATATATATATATATATATATATATTCCCTCCGTCCCACTGTCTTTGTCCACTTACTTTTTGGCACACCATCCAATGCACTTCTTTAATCCATTTTATCTTGTAATTTGTATATTAAAAAATTATAGAAATTATATATTAATAATCTTTATGTTAAGACGAATCAAACAAGATCACACATGACTATTTTTAGTCTTACACATTGAGAGAATTTGATGAGTCAAAGTGCTTAGATGAACAGTTCTAAAAGTCAAAAGTGGACAAAGACAGTGGGACGGAGGTAGTATATAGTTTAAGTCTAAACTTTTAGTCTTAACTTTGTATCAAACATAATTATCAAAGTAAAACATGAGTTATTGGTAAAAACAAAAAACAAAATATAGTACTTAAAAAGAAAGCAACATATTTAATAATAATCCTCCTCCGTCAAAACAATGAGAAAACAAAAAAAAGTCTGAGCCGAAGAATTGCGCTGTTTGGACTCGGGAGAGAGACGAGGGTCTGCGCCGGCTGAGGAGAACTTGAGGAAGGCAGGAGGCTAAGTCGACGAGGAGAATTTCGATTGACGGCGAGAGGGCAGAGGGTTGATCGAGTCAGCGCGTTTTTTAAAAATAAGGTCAAGAAAAACCCTTGACCTGCGTCTGGCGTAGATGGCGAACGCCTTTCGCCACAATATTTGGCGTCCATGGCGACCGCCTATGGCGAGATTGGCGTAAAACACCTCGCCAGGTCTGAAGATGGCGTCAGATGGTCGCCACACAGCCATAGGCGCCTTAGGCGAGAATGGCGAGCGCCATTCACAACTATGGTGCATACAAAATACCCCCACTTACCATTTCTCCTTTTTCTTCGTCCAAAAATAATCTTCTCATTTCAATTTTTGATACACTAACTACCCAAAATACCCCCACTTACCATTTTCACTCTATCTCTCCCCTCTCTCTCCCCTCCCTCATTTCCTCGCCACTCAATTCTTATCTTTTTCTCCTCTCCTTCCTCTTCTCTATTTCTTCATCCGTTCCTCCTCCTCTCCTTCCTCGTCTCTTTTTATTCTTCTTTTCCCTTTACTCTCCCCCCCGTCTCCAGATTTGTTCCTCTTTCTTTCTTCCTCCTTCTTCTCAAATCTTCTTCTTCTTCCTTTTCTTCTTCTTCCTCTCTTTTTTCAATTCTTCTCTTCCCTCTCTCCGAGATCTACGGTAGATCTGTGCTAGATCTTCTTCTCAACTTTCTCCCCTTCTTTTTTCTCTTATTCTCTGTCTCCCAGAGGTAGAGATGGTGGCGGCTATAGACGATGGTGCGATGGTGGTGAGGGTTGATGGGCATGGTGGTGAGGGTTGATGGGCGATGGTGGTGAGGGTTGAGGGACGATGGTGTTGAGGGTTAAGGCGACACTGTGGGAGCTGGGTCAATTGTGGCAGGGTTGATGGAGATGGTCAGGTTTGGGGCGGCGGAGATGATGGAGCCGATGATGATGGGGGGTGGTGGGTGCTAGCCTCGGCAGAAATCAGCGGAGGGATGGTGTTGGGGCTGTAAAAGTGTAAAACAAGTAAGAAATGAAGGGTATATTANGGTGAGGGTTGAGGGACGATGGTGTTGAGGGTTAAGGCGACACTGTGGGAGCTGGGTCAATTGTGGCAGGGTTGATGGAGATGGTCAGGTTTGGGGCGGCGGAGATGATGGAGCCGATGATGATGGGGGGTGGTGGGTGCTAGCCTCGGCAGAAATCAGCGGAGGGATGGTGTTGGGGCTGTAAAAGTGTAAAACAAGTAAGAAATGAAGGGTATATTAGTCATTTCCCTTCCAAAGCCAACCTTTCATAACAATGGGAAAAAGTCCAAATGGGAAGGATTAATCCCAGACAGAGGGAGTAAATAAAATATAAAGTGATGTGCAATTAATAATGTCAATCCCATGCAAGTCATACATGTTAAACAAAACAATTAGAGTAGCTACTACATATGTTTCTCAAAAAATGAGTATTTAATATATAGAAATGTATTTAAAAATGCTAGCTCATTTTTTAAAAGGCTCATAGTCAGTAAGGCGAGAAAGGCAACAACTCAGGCAAGAAAAGCGAGCAACTCAGGCGGTCAATTCCATGCCTGGGCGGTATAAGGTCGCCCGGACACCTGAGGCAAGGGAGGAGCTCACCTTTCAAAACTAAGTGTGCAAATAAACCTTCAAAACCACCTGTAGACATCATGTAAAAACAGCATTAGCCAGTACTCTATGCATGCAAATACATCAAAGTTCTCCACAATAAAAGACAATGTGGATTGACGCAAATTTTATGGTGTACGTGTGGGGACAGGTTATTTAACAAAACAATAAGTAGATGTGCCGCAAATAGTTAGGATAAACGTGAGATGACATTTGGGATTGTTAAAACAAATCAAAGTATCGAAGGACTTCAAAGCTTCCATAGGAACCCATGAAAACTCTCTCCCCTATATTCCTTTCGCCACCACCACTGTCACTGCCCCTCCTCCAATCCCATTACCGGACGCTTCCCTTCACCCACCCATCAACTTCCCCCTACAATGACTGGTCATCGTGTTGTTGTCCATTCCCCTCTGCCATGCTATTTAGTATATCCATTTGACCTATAACTTTATGATGCAATTACTTTTTATTTATTATTAGGCTCAATATGTCTCTTTTTGTTGAAAAATCTCCATTTGACATTCGCTTTAGCAAGAATCATAGTTGTCTTGTAGAAGTGTTTATTTCAATTTCTTCTAAATGCTCTACCCATGTTGAACTTAATGGTCATATTATCCCTGTGATGGACCCCTATATCAAATGATCATCCACTGCGCACATCTTTACCGTGTATTACCACATTGATGATGATATTTTATAATTGATATGAAAATTTGATAATTTATATATTTTTGACTTTTCTTCCAAAAACATCCAATATCTCGAGTTCTGTAACGAAAAGGCAATAGCGAAATGTATTAGAAATATTCCAAATTTGACTGAACTAAACATATCAATAAGTCATAGCTCTTTAAGTAATGATGTTCCGAAGGTTATGTACTTCAAACATAATTTTATATTAATGGCAAATTCGGTTCGACATATTATTTTAGCTGCCGCATCTGGAAATCTCACAAATTTTAAAAACATTCTTAAAACCAAAAGATTAGTAGTTATTTGTATCATAGCCATTTGTGAATGTGTTCGCTTTAAGAACATATTTAAGTATTTGTCCCGAAATTGGTTGTTTGATGATCAAGAGAATCTTGATCATTGTCACTATAAATTCATGACGAGATATCTCAAATGTTGTTTATAACTATAATAATAAAATAATTGATGGAGATAGATAAACTGAATTGTATTTCGAATATAAAGTAAACAAAAAGGATAATCTTAGTCGTGTGTTGATTGTTCGTGAAACATGACTTGTAAAGACTTTTACTAACAAGTTAAAATCAAATTGTTGCAAATTATTTTGAGACTGGAAAATTCTTAACTCGGTGGATGAATATCCACGAGCTAATTGGTAGTGTTAGTGTGGATGATCATTGAGAATATAAATAGAATTCTCAATAAATATATTTTTGTGAACAAGACATTAACACCACCAACTAGCCCAAAACAATCATTTACTTACTCAGATTCTCAAAATAATTTACAACAATTTAATTTTAACTTACTAGTGAAAGTGTAAGCAAATCAAATGCGTCATCAACAATCAACACATGACTAAGACAAGCTTTTTTGTTGTTTACTTTATATATGCGATACAATTTAATTGATTTATCCTCATCAATCATTTCATCACTCTAATTATAAATAGCATTTGAAATATTTTACTATGACTTTACAGTGGCAACAAGCAATGATCCAAATTCTTCCAGATCATTAAACAACCAATTTCGGGACAAATATTCAAATGCGTTCTCAAAGCAGAAGACATTCACAAATCAGTTGCTTCACGAACAGGAAGCATATGACTAAAGCATTGTTTTATGTTGTTCACCTTATATTCGCGAGACAATTCAATTGATTTATCCCCATCAATCTTTACCTCACTCCAGAGATAAACAAAGTTTGAAATAACTCGCCATGAATTTACAGTGGCAACAAGTAATGATCCAAATTCTTGGGATCATCAGACAACCAGTTTCGGGACAAATACTGAAATATGTTCTCAAAACAGATGCATTCAGAAATGGCTATGATTAAAATGGCTAATGATTTTTTGGTTTTGAGTATATGTTCGGGACTTGTGGGATTCCTTGATGCGGCAGCTAAAACAATATGCCGAACTGAATCTGACACTGCTACAAAATTAATTTTAAAATGCAGAAGCTTCGGAACATCAGCACCTAAAGAGTTATAGCTTCCAGATATGTTTAGTTGAGTAGAATTCGGAATAATTCTAATACCTTCAGCTATTGACTTTTCATTACAAAACTTAAAATAGTGGGTGTTGTCGTGAGAAAAACCAATAATATATAAGTTATGAGACCTACATATCAAATATAAAACATCATCATCAACGTGGCATCGCAAAGTAAAGATGTGTGGAGTGGATGCACGCGGGAGGGAATCCATCACAGAGATCATGCGGTCATCCATCACTTATATATTATTGGTTTTTCTCACGACAACACCCACTATTTTGAGTTTTGTAATCAAAAGTCAATAGCTGAAGGTATTAGAATTATTCCGAACTCTACTCAACTAAACATATCCGGAAGTTATAACTCTTTAGGTTAAAATTAAGTTTGTAGCAGTGTCAGATTTGGTTCGGCATATTGTTTTAGCTGCTGCATCGGGGAAACCAACAAGTCCCGAAAATATACTCAAAACCAAAAAATCATTAGCCATTTTAATCATAGCCATTTCTGAATGCATCCGTTTTGAGAAAATATTTCAGTATTTATCTCGAAACTGGTTGTGATGATCCGAAGAATTTTGATCATTACTTGTTGCCACTATAAATTCATGGCAAGTTATTTAAGACTTTGTTTATCTCTAGAGTGAGGAAAAGATTGATAGGGATAAATCAATTGAATTGTCTCGCAGATATAAGGTGAACAACATAAAACAACGTCTTAGTCATATGCTCCCTGTTCGTGAAGCAACTGATTTCATTGGGAAAAATCCAGAAGACTGCCCATTAATCAAGATGGAGAAGTTTGTTCACTTTTTTGCCTCCACATTGCCCATGAAAAACTTGATTGCCTTGTTGGAGAACCCAAACCTGCCAAGGACATTTCCAAGGTAAGGCCAAGAGATTCTATCAAAACCCTTTGTGAGATCCAGCTTGAACATCCCATTTCCTCCTCTCACGGATGATGATAGGTGATGGAGCATCTCGTTTAGCCATGAGTATGTGTTCATCAATACACTGTGAAGATGTATGGAGCGAATGGACACTAGACATAGGGGTCCATCACATGGTTAATAATATAACCGCTAAGTTTAACATTGGTAGGGCATCCAAAAGAAATTAATGTAAACACTTCCACAAGACAACTATGGTTCTTGGTAAAGCGAATGTCAAATGAAAATTTTTTAACAAAAAAAACATATTGAACCCAACAATAAATAAAAAATAATTGCATCATAAAGATATAGGTATACAGTCATTGGTCTTAAAAGAATCAAATGAATAACTAAATGGCATGGCAATCACAAACATTACTGGCAAAAGAGGGAAGGGGACAACGACACGACGTCCAGGCGTCGTAGAACGTAGAACGGGGGTGTGGAAAATGTGCTTAAGAAATTGATGAACTTTTTCATTGTCACGCTATTTTTCCATAGACATGGAAATACCAAACTTACACCTGTGACATTTACATTGTCACGCTATTCTTGTTAAAGAACTTGATCCAACAATGAATCTAAATTTTTCTTAGCTCGAAGAGCAATTTGCAATATGGCATGGACCCATTTTCATATTATCACCATTTGCTAGTAAGTTTTGACTTGTGTAACAATTAATCTAGGTGGGCCCCATTCTTAAGTTCAGATGAACTCACCTTGACTAAAGTATTCTTATCTTCATCAACCCCTTAGAGCACTCTGAGAAGACGGTCGAGCATCGTGGCTAAATCTAGAATGTTTGCTTTGATAACATGATAAAACTTTGGAAAATACTGGCAAAAAAGTACATATTAAGATGAATATATGAATTGCAAATGAAGAAGATAAACATGAAGAAGAGGAGGAAGATTCAGCTTGTATTCAGTGGCGTTTTTTGAGATCAGAGATTTCTCTCGGTAAGTCTGAATCCCCTCTATCGGTCTTCACCTTTCTTCCACCGCGAAGAACTCCTCTGGCTTGTTGTAGACTCTCTAATCACTTAAAAACACAATGTTCTATATTTCAATATATAGTGGCGATGCAACCAACTGCAACAACAACCTGAGCTTTTAACCTAATCTTTAGGATATCCCTTCAGCCTTTCCCTTCGACAACAACTCTGTATAATAGATGGCTCTTCAGTCTTCGCTAGTTTCTTCTTCTTCCAATTTTGTCAATTTCTAGAAGTTCAATTCTTTTCACCCTCATGTCTTGCGACCTAGGCACATGTGTTGAACTCCTCCGTCACTTTCTTCGAAATTGTTGGCCATCACATCCCCTTTCTTTAACAGACCCAGAGTTAGACACCATCATCCTCACAGAAATCAACTGTAATTACTTAATGTGATAAGCAACACAGGAGATCCACTTCGTTGCATTCGGCATGAAAGCGGCATCATCATCGGTTGCTTTTTCGCTCATCTCTAGTTATCTTCACCTTATTATTTGAGATAAGAGATGGATTTAGTAAAAAGAATAGCCCATTTGAGGGAGATATGGGAAGGAGCGCAATAGGAGATTTTAGAAAGTTCATGAATTGCTCTAGCAATAATGAAATCTATGAAAAAAATTGAATGGACCTAAATAAGGGATCTTGTTCTCTCCAAATTTAGATCTAAGATGAATCATGGAGAGAATACAAAAAAGAAAATGCACTCCACATAAGAGAAGACAAAGGTAAGTGGAGTTGTTGGGTTTTCTAATCATGGAGAAGGATGAATATAGGAGTAATTAAGATTAGAAATGCCAAAAAATGGGAGTTGAGCTGTACTCGGACAAAGATAAGAGTAATTAGCATAATATATTCCAAATTTTCCCTCAACGTACAACTGTTGAAGGTAAACGCAAATTTTTGTCAAGTTTCTCCCCAATCTTTTTCTTTCTTAGGCTAATTTAATTAAAAAATGGGAATTAGAAAAGCTAAGCACAGAAGATTAGAGCTCGGGTGATAACTTTAATGCAAAATTAAATTTACCATGAAAAAGTAAATTAGTCACCACCATTGTGGTTGCACTGGTGCCGCACAACCGTCGCCGCCACACTGCCATGAGAACCACCGCCACATTTCTGCCCCTGCCCCCAAACTGCCAGCATCCCGCCACACTGTCACCTTCACCATTATACCATATCATATTGATGTCGCCCCACTCGCCACACTGTCACCTCCGCCATGACACTGCCACAGTGCCACACTGTCGGGGTCACCACCACCACATATCTATCGATGTCCCCCAAACAACCACCCCCCACCCGCACATTGCCACCGCCGCCACCACTACACTATCACCCCTACCGCCACACTGCCACCCTCACTTCCACAGTACAATCGTTGTCGTTGCCAAACTGCCAACCCCGCTCTTTACTTTTGATATTAATCTTACACTTGTTTAATCTAGAAGCAACAATTGCAATTGCAGATTTGCAGCAAATTAAATATCACCACATTTCCTATACATAGAATACAACTTTTACAATGAGGGATTATACAAAAACATAAAATCCTATATTCTATAAAATTAATTAGATTCTTCCGAAAAATACAAAACAATTTAAATACATATAAAATCCTATATTCTATGAAATTTCAGGTTTGCTCTTATGGCTTACCTCCACCCTCTTCTTTAACAATAATATTTGTCTTCAAAATTGCTATATTATTTTCAAAATTACATTAACAAAATAAATTTCAGAGAAGATTTTTGATTTTTCCCAGATTCTTAATATGTGAAGAAAATAAAGTATAGATGATTAAATTATCAATAAAAAATTCTTATTTTTTCTGAAAAAACAACAAAAAAGAAGAATAGAGAATAGAGAGTTAGAGACGCGAGAATTAGAAAGGAGGGAGAAAAGATGAGCCATACCTGGAACAAAGAAGAGAGAAATCGAACAGGCTGGATCGGATGAAGACGTTGAGAGAGGAAGAAGATGAGCGACAAAGTTGAGCGAAGAGGAAGCGGAAAATGACTTTACTATTTAAAGGAAGGGGCGGAAGTCACAATCCGCTACGCTAATTAGGGTCTATGACCAAACCTTATTTTTCATTTGACTTTGATTTTCCAAATGATTTTCAAAAGTTATTTTCCTGATTCTTAAGTGGGGTACATATCCTAAAGTTGTCACATGTTTTTTTACAATTAAAAAAAGTAAACTATATACTTCTTCCAGTTTGGAATAATATGAACGAATACTACTTTGTAAAAGAGTTGATATCATTCAAAAAAATATAATCATTCCAATTCATAAAAATTCCACCATTTTAATTTATATAGTTTTAAAATGTTAAAAAGTAAAAAAAATTACATTTCAAATTCATCTAAAGAAAAATATCGTGTCACTTTTTCTTCAAAGATAAGAGAGTGGAATACAGAGTATAAATTTTTTTAGATATCCAAAAAGTGTGTGACTAAGATTAATATATTATATTTAAATCCTTTCATACTTTTCATAATAAAAGTACTCTCATATTAGATATTATGGGAATTGATTTCTTATTTTAAATTAGCGTATTATAAAAGAAACTATTATGAAAAACAAAAATATAACATTAAATAAATTTTGATTTCACATTCATCGTAACATTAAATACAAGATAAACATCAAAACTTATATAATAAAATTAATTAAAGAAATATAATTTATAAATAATTAATTATTTTCACCGATACAAAATATAGTAGACTAAACCGAACCAGATTAAGCAAAGATTTAACCAGACTACAAACTTGTGATTTCTTTGATAATTCAGTACTGATATTTTTCCAAACTAACATTACAAAGAATGTGAAAATGGCACAAGGATTTATTTATCCAAAATGGCACTAATTTTTATATAGCTCATTACAGTTGTTTTTGTATGTAGAAAGTAATTTTTTTCTCAAGCGGGACTCTGAATTATTTTTTGGTGTTCCACCATTATAGTTTTTCCACCATTACAATAACTATAATTACTATGTACTGTTATATTTTTGCAAAATGTAATTTTAGAATATAAAATAAAAAAAGTGAAAACATGTAAAAAAAGAATTCAACTAAACTATTCCCACCTTTTATTGATTTGTACATAATAGGTTTTTTCTATAGAAATCTTAAGTGACAATTAACTTTCTAACGACGATTGCAGGCATGTGAAAAATGAGATTAGTACGCGTGAGATTATTTTTTGAAAGATTATAAAAATGTGAAATTATTTCAGATAATTTTTGTGCGGGAAACTGAAAAAAATGTGATATCATACTCTGAATTAGGTAATCAAACCCATCGAATTCTACCACTCATTATTCATAAATTGCAATGTTTCATAAAATGGATTTTTTTTAATGAAAAGGAAATGGAATTTTAAATATGGCGTATTTGATAAATCATGTCAAAACAAATTTATCAAGAGTAGTTTTGTTTAATGTTCCAGACAATCCCGAGATGGCTTCTCAAATAATTCTCACGGACAACAGGTAGGAGTGTAGAATGTGTATAAGAAATATTTGCATTAAATAGCACTAAAACCTAAGTCATTTTTCTAAATGGCCCTTAAATTGGTTTAACCCCTAAATAGTACTTAATAATGTGAATAATGTTCAGTGCTAGCGAACATTACTTGAATAATGACTAATGGATTGTAAGGAGCATTATGTATTGCCAAGAAAAATTATCAATTTCAAAGCTAATATAAAGAGGCTTAGATATGCTCTACTTATATAATCATTTTAAGAAATTAATTTATACGCCATGGCTGCTCCTGGACAGCTAGGCAGCCACACCAAGATACGTATTAATTTCCTTCCGTTGAGTAAACAATATATGAGAAAACATATAAGACCAATTATCAAAGCCTCTTAATTATTCAAATTATCCCAACTTCATACAAAGTACAGCAGTTCTGCAAAAATAGGATGAAATCACTTAATTACATACAAGCATGGGACATGGTCTCTAGAGCACATGACATTTATTCATTCCAAGTGGTAGAGACCAAAACAGTCACTTCCTCTCCTACACACTATACACCCATAAACCCTATTTACTTAGCCTAAATCCCTGAAACTACCCTCTACACTATCCCTATTCTTATCTGGTGAGTGTATGAAATATCTGGAGAGTTATTAATTCGTGTGTGAGAAAGATTTTTTTATATTTCGTTGCCTTCAGAAAAATTATAGTGGCAAAAAATTACTGGCCCGAAAAGTATCTGGATAAAGGCAACGATGAAAAAAATAAAAAAAATTAATTCGAGGATGTAAAAAATAAATATTTAAAGCTCTATAGATCTAGAGAATATATAGATCTCAGGATGTAAATAGGAAGATATATGTATGCGAAGAAGAAAAAAAATAAATATCACACAGTTTAAAACTATATTCGTTTTAATGAAAAAAAGATTAAATCAAACCTGTGCTAAGAACAATCCAAAAATTTGATATTGAACAAAACACAATTGGAAATGAAGCCATGTCTGCATCGCCGAGAACAAAATGGTTTTTTGGTGAATATATGAGAGAGATGGTAGGAGAGTGGCGACACAGGTGTGTGAATACGGGAATGAAGAAGTAGGGGTTATATATCAAATTTCTTCTGGGCCATTAAAAATGTTGGGCCGGTCCATTTTGTGGGCTCTTTATGCCTGTGCTGTTCCTTTTATTTAATACTTCTTTCACTGAATATTTGCCCATTTTGATTTTTTTTATCAAAATTGGTAAAATTTGACTTCTAATTAAATAAAAATAATATTAATAAAAATATAGTTTTATTATATTTATTATAATAAATATTTTCAAAATATTATTTTGTCTATTTAATATATATAATATACATTTTACTTAAATATAAGTCAAAGTTTAAAAATGATTGACTAATATAGTCAAAACTGGCCAAATACTTAGGGGCGAAGGTAGTATATTATAATTTAATCATGATTAAAAATAATTTTGTTTTGGAATTTGACATCTCTTTCTTTTAAGATGATTTGGAAATAAATTGAACAAAATGTTGGAAACCAAAAACGGGAGTAATTTATTAAATGATATTGAGTCTTAAATTGTTGAAATATATGATTCCTTTTTTATACTTCCAATATTATAATGAGTATAATCAAAATATTTATTTTTATATAAAATTATATTATGCTTCAAAATGTAATTATTAATTTGATTTTACGAACTATACCCCAGAAAAAATATACTCCGTAGTGGATCGGAATTTGAGGACAATGAGTAATGAAAAAATATTTATAATAAATTTCATATTCTAATACATGAATTTAATCTAAGATAGGAGAATTCTAACAAGGATTTGCACATCAAGTCAGGACACGAAAAGAGATTCTGACTATTCTCCTTCTGGTGATTTTTAACAAATGGTTAGTCAATTATCTTTTAAATTTATTACTCCCTATATTTTGTCGGTGTGTGTGTATATATATATATACATACATACATACATATATGTACATATATATACATATATATATTATTTGTATTTTGGTTGTAGTTCAAGCCCATAAACCAAAGCCAACATTCCCATTGAGACCGGCTCTTAACTCCTTCAATATTTCGTCTGTACTTCGTTCAACTAGCGGTGACATAATCAACAAGTATCATTTGTAATGTTTTACCTAAATGTAGTCCGTTTTCTAATTATCAATAATCCATTATATAGAAATATTATCTTTATTTATGGAAGTTCTTAAGTTATATAGACGAAACTTTTTCGTTATGATTTACACTCCTACTTAAGTTTTAATAAATGGTAAATATAATAACGAAACACTCCTGAATCAATTGTTTTTGGTGGTGATTTTGGACAAATACTTCTAGTAATTTCCAAAGGTACAAGACAAGATATTGTTTTAGCCTCTATTAATTCTTCATACTTGTGGTCTAATTGCAAAATCTTGAAACTTACCAAGAACATTAGAGTTTTGAATGGAAATGATAGTGAAAGCACAGAAATCCAACTTTTTACCAATTGGATAGCAAATATTGGAGATGGAAAGGTTGGTGATCCAAATGATGATTGTGCAGAAATTGAATTTCCATCAGATTTACTGGTTGACCCAGGGAATAATCCTATAGGAAAAATGGTGGAAACTATTTACCCTACATTTGTAACAAATTTATGTGAAAATAGTTTACTACAATAAAGAGCAATTTTAGCCCCAACACTTGAAATAGTTGAATCAATAAATCAATACATGATCAAAATGAATGAAGGAGATGACAAGGTCTACTTGAGTGTTGATAGTGCTTGCCAGGCTTTTGCGCAACATTTATCTTGTTAATGGTCCATGCAACGAAACACGTTTAATTGTTACAAGATTGGGTAACAATCTTTTGGAAGCAAAGATGATTTATGGAAAAAAATGCAGGTCAAACGGTTTTAATACCCCGAGTTTCATTGTCTCCATCAGATACCAGATTAACATTCAAGTTTCAAAGAAGACAATTTCCAATTATGGTATCGTATGCGATGACCATAAACAAGAGTCAGGGACAGTGTGTCTCTCATGTTGGTTTATTCTTGAAAAAATATGTTTTTAGTCACGGACAGTTGTATGTGGCCATGTTTAGGGTGCGGTCTCGCGAGAGATTAAAAATCATGGTATGTAATTCTAACGATACTCCATCTAATACTACAGTTAATGTAGTTTATAAGAAGATGTTGAGAATGTATGATTCATGTTTAACATACATTGTTTACTTTGATTCATTTGAATATTAGGCATTGAATATAGTACTTTAAAACACATTCTTTATGTTATACTTACATTTAGAGTTAGATAAATAATATGATACATCACTCACAAAATGCTTTATCTCTCCGTGCATCGCACGTGTGATGTACTAGTTAGGGATGACAATTCAACCCGAACCCGAGCTTAACCGACCCGACCGACTACTAAAATATCCGAACCCGAACCGAAAATAAACTAATCCGAACCCGACCCGAAATTTTTTACCTGAACCCGACATCAGGGTCGGGTCGGGTGTGGATTTATAATTTTGCCCGACCCGACCCGACCCGAACCCGCACCCGACCCGACTAAAACCCGAATATTTTATTACAAAAAAGTCTATCTATGGATGTAATGAGCACTCCGTATAATCTCTTGACAAAGTGCTACTATATCAAATATGCCTTTTATAATCATTTTTATAATCTCTTAATAAAAAAGGAGACATAAAAAAAGAGACACAAAAGAATTAGATTTAATTTTTTCAAAATTATTGGGGTACGTCGAATTGATTATTGGTTAAAAGTCGGGTTCGGGTCGGGTTGGATTTTTGGCTTTAAAGGTCGGGTTTCGGATCGGGTTCGGGTTTCGGTTTTAAAAGTCGGGTCGGGTTCGGGTATAGTACTATCCGACCCGAACCCGACCCGTTGCCATCCCTAGTACTAGTTTTGTTTAATGTTCCGGACTATCCCGAGATGGCTTCTCAAACAATTCTCACGGACAACAGGTAGGAGTATAGAATGTCTATAAGAAATATTTGCATTAAATAACACTAAAACTTAAGTCATTTTTTAAAATGTCACCGAAATTGTTTTATTCCCTAAATATTACTTAATCATGTCAATAATGTCTAGTGATAGCGAACATTACTTGAATAATGACTAATGGATAATGACTAAAAGTGCTATATTGGGAAGAAAAACACATATGATGTTATTTAGGGAAAGTCATTATGTTTTAGTGTTATTTAACTAAATTTTCCTATGTGATAACCCATAAGTTCCGGGATGATCAAAACTCAAAAGACAGTGCAGAGTATAATGTGAAGAAAAGCACAGTGGTGCAACACTAATGACAAGCATACTTCAACCTTGACCTCGAAGCTTTGTATCTCTTGCCCATCATAGTTGGGAAGACACAAATTCTAATGCTCTTCTGCTCCCTTCCCGCCTTTATCCGGCTTGCCTGATTTTGGTCTTCTTGCCCTTTTTGAGGAAGGACTCGCAGTAGGGTTGACAGGAGCCGGGATGGTAGGATGAACAGGCATGTGAAGATGATGCCCAGTGACCAAAGCAGGGAACCCAACAGCAGGGATTCTGCACAATCAAACAAACCATGTTGTTGGATCATACTCTCACAACTACTAGAGTGACTAACATAATATGCTCCCAAGAAAACAACATGTCATTGTTTTTGTTTTGAAGTGGAAACACAGTCCAGTCCCTCGTGCGTTGAGAAGTTCGTGCTAATAGAAAAGTGAAAAACACAAAACTAATGACAATGTCTTCGACACAGAGTGCAATGAGAGTCTTACCTAACGTTAAAAATTGAACCAAAACAAGACCAATTGACACAAAAGTGTGGAAAAAGGGAAAGAGAAAGAATGAAATGAAGGAGGAGGTTGTGTGGCAGGCTTACCCAACAAGAGCACAGCAGACTCCTGCCTTGGACTCGAAGCACCAACGGCCTTCTTGTTATTGTTCTCCAAATAAAAGCGCAGAGCTTGATTTTCGGCTAGACAGAACTGAAGCATCACCCCAAGTCTCGTGCATTCTGATTCAAAGTATTTGCTCTTCAGCTCAAGATCCCTCACATACATCTTCTTCCTCTCCCTTGATCGCACTGCTGCATCCCTGTTCCTCAGTTGCCTGGCGAAGAATCATACGATTTAAAAAAAACTGCTAAACGTTAACCAGAAAAGAAATAACAGCAATCCATTCTACATTTCCACACCAATCAATCAAAAGAAAGAAATGCTAAACATTAATATGAATGAAACTAGGGTAAATATACAGAGTCTCCAGTCCAAAACAACGCATATTTTAGGAACGAGATAAAAATAATTCGAAAAAAACAAAACAAAACATAAAGTAAAATTAGATGAAAGAAGTACCTCTTGCGTTTTTTTGTTACGGGATCTCCATTATCACTATCAAGCACCTGGGCAACACAGTCAAGCTTCTGCTGGAACGGGTCGACCAGATCCCTCTCCTCAACCTCAGACCCGCCGCTAGAGCATTTGGAATCCGAGGCCTCGCAAGGGGAATCCAGTAGTAAACTACTCCAATCGAACCCTACGTCTTGCTCCTCAAATGACCCTTCCCCCGCTACAGGACCAAAATCATCGTCTTCATTCAACAAAATCTGCTCGATGTCTCCGATCAACAGGGGAAGCGAATCGGGCGAAGGATCCGAGAATCCCGCTGCAGTGAACGGATCTTCACCGTCTAGTATGATATCCCAATCATAATCGAGGATTTGTTCCGGTGGGTTATCGCCGTTGCTGACTGATTCGGTGCCGTCCATTGCTGAGCGGCGATGGAGAAAAGAACGAAAAATACTTACAGGGTGAAATATAATATGGATAGATACAGGGGGCTTTCAGAAGCTCGTGTTTAGGGGTTGAGAGAATTTAGTGGCGGAGTCGGTGAGGGCTTTGCTTAGAGACGAAGGTGAAGAACTTTCCTTCCCTCCCGCCCAGTTTCGGCCATGTTTCCTAGCCGGTTGCAATCAGCGTCACCTGGCCAATCAGAAACGAGAAAACAGAACAAAACACGTAAATTTCTAGACAATCTAAATTTGTATTTCAAAGGGCTTTTTTTGTTTGATTAGAAAACAAAATAGAAATAAGTCGAATTAAATAATCAATTGGGTTATTCAATCTAAAATTTTATCATGCTATCAAAGTCAGATTTAACTTACCTTGTTTGTCAAGGTATTCATCTTGAGATTCATTTCTAGTAGTCATTGTTTTTAGCCCATTTGTGAGTGTAGAATGCATATCAAACAATCTGTGGCTCGTTTTATTCGATTGCTAGTCCAAAAGTTCATACTCACCGGCTCGTGATTCTTTAGATGTCGGTGCTAAAAAAATCAGGGGATAGTCAATATGCGGAGCATAAACTTTTGAATTGAACTAAGTAACCGATTGATTCTTATGGTCCAATCCAATGATTCTTTTCTCATCTTAAATTCTACCAAGTTGTGACATTATTTAATATTATCAATTATTTTTTTCGTATGAAATATTAAAGCTCTTATATTAATATGTTAGAGTGTTAGACATGTACCAAACAAAATATGTGAGCCATGTTTTAGTTTTAGTTAAGTATTATTCCTTAAAAATTAAATTAAGTAATTTTTAAAAGATCAAAAACACATCTTACACTTCTTTAGTGTAGATCTGTTGTACCGAGTAAATACATACTCCCTCCATCCTGCTATATTCGTCCACTTTTGACTTTTGGAACTGTTCATCTAAGCACTTTGACTCATCAAATTCTCTCAATGTGTAAGCCTAAATATAGTCATGCGTGATCTTATTTGATTTGTCTTAACATATAGATTATTAATACATAATTTCTATAATTTTTTAATATACAAATTACAAGATAAAATGGATTAAAGAAGTGTATTGGATGGTGTAAAAAAATGAAAGTAGACAAATATAGTGGGATGGAGGGAGTATTTTGTTATCTTTTTTATTCAGGTTTGGCTACACATTTCTTCTCTATCACTCCATTATTATCATGTGTAGTTGGAGCTTCGTAGGTGCTCCTTGTTTACTCATTGGTTCTTTTTTATGAGTATATAAAGGCCTTTCGGTAATAATATTATCACGCATTCATATAACTTTACAAAAATTCATCCTTTTCAAGTCCACAGTAAAATTGATATCAATACAATATATCAATCAAGTTCAAAATCAATACAAGAGTTGGGTGGTAATTATAAACTCGGTTTACACACGTTTTGAATTCCTGAAAATTGTAACCTTGAAAACTACAAACCATTATAGGATATATCAAAATGATTAGTGGATTTAAAGCGTGGATGTGCCTCATGTACTCCATAGACAAATTTTTTGAACTAGAGACCAATTTTATCTTCTTTTTTTACAATGGCCAATGTAGTTCAAATATTTGGTGCTGTATGAATGAATATGATACACAGATAACACTTTCCAAATAAAAGTTTGGCTACAATTGAAAAGAAAACAGCCTAATTAGGATAC
Source organism: Cuscuta campestris (assembly GCA_900332095.2). Classification (NCBI taxonomy): domain Eukaryota; kingdom Viridiplantae; phylum Streptophyta; class Magnoliopsida; order Solanales; family Convolvulaceae; genus Cuscuta; species Cuscuta campestris. The sequence continues at coordinate 3,527,417 of OOIL02000002.1, forward strand.
GTTCTCACAACCCGGGAAACATCCGCTTGCATATAAAAAAACATAATCCCTTTTCTAGCTTCTCATCCTACACATCATCAAATCATGATGTAATGCTTTCAAGTTTCAACAAAGGGGATAATAAGATGATTCGAGCATGCAAATCCTAAAATACACATCTTTCTTGTCCTCATAACATATATAAAGGTTACAACAACAAATGGCTGATACCTAAAGAAGAACACAACACAATGTTCTTGCAGTATGTTCACTGGATATCAATCACGTACGATAGCCAAGCCACCTAAAACAGCCAATTTCAACAAGAACATACAAGCTTTGAAAAGGTTGTTCTTTTTTCCTCCCGAAACCACAAATCATCTTGGCAGAGAGCTTGGAGGGAAGTAATGCAGTGGGTTCTCCCTCAACAGCTCTGTTTCCCTGGATACAGTAGTTAAAAACATCATTTGGATTAGCACTGAACTGAAGCAGAAAGGTAAATGACAAGAAAATAAGAGAAGGTATCATTTGACAACCCAAAATGGAACGTAATGCAATCAAACACATTTATCATTTACACATTTGATTACCAAACTTTTACTTGTAACTTAGATGTCCTGATTGACTTACTTCTTTATGTCTTTGCCATCCCCATGTCTGAGATGTAGAGTAGAGACCTCACCATGGTTTTCTGCTTTATCCGTTCTGCTTGAGTATACAAAAAAAATGTTGACACGATATTAATAAGGAATGGGCAAGCGGATAATCCATTCACGAATACAAAAACTCTAACAAAGATATAACTGTACTCACTCTTTGCATTCTTCATCCACAAAGATCTCAATGCAAGGAGCAGTGGCTCCGCTATTTCTATGTGCTGTTTTCTGAGGAATCTGGAAAAAAGGCACTATGAGTGAAACATCCTATTAGCAAAGTGAATTCTTGAGTTCACAAGATAGGTAAACCTTATTTGATGTCCATTTGGAAGGAATTGCAAGATTTTCTTTGTTCCTTTCTCCACGGGCACCAAGGCAGTGCCACGATGATTTGCTTTCCAACTTCGATTTCTCTATATGATGCCTTGATGTGGTATTACTGGCGTTTGTATCGTTATAAATAGGCAAAAGTGCACCATGGGGCCTGATATTTTGGACACAAACCACACTCTGTGTCAACTTGTGCTTGCAATATCATTAATAAGTAACAACATTTTAGTCTCCAAAAATCAGTAGGTGAAGTAGAGCAACGGAGTAGCATACTGGGCTTAAAGATGGCTAGACTTTTCAGAACAGAGTTTGCTGTCATATAATCATTGTATGAATCAACATAGATATTCATAAAAAGAAGTCTCATGGAATTCCAGAGAATCTTGAAATGCATTCCCTCAAGTGAAAAGAAACAATCTTTTTAGTCCCAAAAGAAGAGATAAAGCAGAACTGGATTTTCATGTAATTTTCACACACAAAAATATCAAGCACAAGTTTTGTATGATAACTTTAGCTAAACGGACATATAGAATTTAACTTCGGGACTAATGAATTGTACTTTATCAGCATAAAAGAGTTGTTTCCCATCAAACACGAGTTCTTTTTTTGGGGATGGAGGTAGTAATAAACATAATGCATGCTGCCAAGTAAGGGGGAGAGATCCATTTTCACTTACTTTCCATGCTTCATCTTCTTAATGGAAACTCCAGAACCATCTGTAGTTTGATTACCTAAAGAGGTATATTACCCCATATTAACTAAACTTCAAATTTTCAAGAGAAACATGTCGTTTATTTAAGGACTTACCAGTGGCCCCTTTACTCAATAAAGTACCAAAGCTTCGAACCTGCGACTGGTTTTCGGTTGGATCTTCCTGGCCAATTGCAGAGATGTATCATTCATTAAGGAAAACACAACAAATAAAAGTAAGAACTTATTAGATGTAAGAACCCTAAAGGAGTACATTTCAAACCTCTGCTTCTTTAGGTCTACCCATTGACCTAGAGAGAAATGTTCTATAAGCCTCCTTCAACTTTTCAATTGGCTGAGCATTTCTGTCAAACAGAAAAAAAGGAATAGAAATAGTACAGAAGCACACAATCCAGAGCCAAGTGCATAAGCTAATGATCATCGTTAACATGACTGAATTTCCAATGCAAAACACATTGTGCATCAACCAATCATGAATTATTTGCGAACAAAGCATCAAGAACTTACATAGATATCCCGCGGTTAAATATCTCATTTGCAGTCTTAATCTTATTTTTAGATTCCATGAGCAACGCGTATGCCAAGTAGAAGGAAGAATGTGACAGACCAATTTCATTTGCCTCCAAAAATCTATAGATGACTTCTGCATCCGCACAATTTTCAGCCTTCCAAAATGATCAAATGAAAACACAATAAGAAAACTCATTTATATATTCTCTTAATAACTCTATGGGGTGTTGTAAAGGGAGAAACAGTTGAGGAAATGGAACCCACATATTCCAACCAAACTTTCAAGTAGCGAAGATCATCTTTATAGCGATCATCATGCCAAAACTTGCGGACACATTGCTCATAAATCACGACCAGTCCTGAGCTGTCTCCACCAGGCGGGAAAGACTCCTGAACCCACTTCATACACCTTTACATGGTGATTTTATCCCAGAAAAAAAAAAGTTCCTTTTAGATCTAATGACAAGAAACAGGCAAATTATGTAACTCTATTACATTAAAATTGTTGACTATACAAACAATCGGAGCAAACTAGCAAAGGATACTTTTTTGGGTGCTAAAATGATGTGAATTGAGATAGAATCCACCATACAAGTTACTTGATTGACAAGTACAGTGAATATAATGAATAATAAGACATGGGAAACGAAAGGGATCTTAAAATGCCAAAATTTAAAGGGAGAAACACAAAAAGATCCGAAATTGAAGAGAAACGGGGGCAGGTCTACTCACTCTAGCCATGGATGGAGGGGGTCTTCGCCATTATACTCGTCAATGGCTTCAATCAGCCTCCTGGTGGGAGGAGATCCATGAAAGGGAGGGTTAGATTGCAGTGGGGTAAAAGTGAAGAAATCAAATGAGCGGGGAATGAAGTAACCTTCTTTGACGGAGTAGGGAATTCTTGAGGCGGAAATCGGAGTTGGATTTGAGTGCGTGGTTGAGGAGCCGGACGTTGCGGCCTCTCTTGAGTGGCCTGACGTTCTCCTTGAAGAGTTCCCACTCGTTGCCCGTCTCTTGCTTCGATGCCAAGAAATGGGTCTCTGGATCCATGGCTGCTGCCACCCCCTCCCCTGCGTTCTCCATTTCCAAGTGTCTGTACCGCTGCGGCTACAATCTGCAGATGGTTTTTTGAATTTTGAAATATGAGGATGATGATGATTTATCCCATACTCAATTTCCATAGCCGTTAGGGCCGTGGGCCGGGTCATTAAAAGAGACATATGCCAAAAACGCTCCTTCTTGCTTGTTGTCTTTTGCACGAATGCCCATTAATTCACGCCTTCTTTGGGATAATGATTAATGATATAAATTAATTCTAATAAAGTCAATGCTAAAGGATCCCGTCATATTATATTTTAAAAATACTAACGCTAATTTCTAATGTTAATGTCAAACAGATTCTCAATCATGAAAATGTTAATGGCGAGACAATGAGTGCCAATGAGGTAAGACCTGAATTCGATTCCTATCAACAACGTTAGGAGGCAACTATGCTTAGCATAAGACCTCTGCGAGTACCAAGTGCATGCTTCACTCTTTGACATAATTCTATCATCAATCTATGACCATAAGTCGGGAGTCTGAGAGGATCCTCGGGAATGAGGTTCATCCTTTTTTATGAAAAGGTTAATGGCGAAGATTAAGTAGGGATGACTTCAACATTTTGGGCTATCGTGATCTCAAATTTTGCACAAACACAATTGACAATTGTCAGTATTGTAATGCAAAAGTTTGAATCATGATTACACAAAAAATGTTGGAGTTGGGATGCTTTTTGTTCCTTTGATCTGATTTTTTGAATATCTAGCTAGTTTGATTTCATTAGATCTCATCTGATCGGACGTAATATGATCTGATTGTAGTTATATTTAAAATTATTTATGATTTGATCTTAATATGAACAAGTAATAAGCTGAAAAATAAATTAAACATAATGGACCCTTGCTCTAGCAAGGGCATGCGACAATAACATTAACATGTGGCATTGTTGCATTGTTGCATGGCCTTGTGTGCACAAGTCTAACCAAGTTAAGCATGACAATCCGGTTAAGTTTGACAATCCGATCATGCAAAATACATGACACAAATGGTCGAAAGTTGTTGCAACTTTCCGGCAAAACTAGGTGAACGGGATGAGATTGACAAATCCAACATAGGGTACAACATCTTTATTCATTCTCTTTCGATATACACCCTTTTTTATAGGGGTGAGCAAGTACCGAACCGATACCGAAATTTCCCAAAAAAAACGAGAATACCGAACCGAAAAAGTACCGAGAAGAAACCGAACCGTACCGAACCGAATGGTCGGTACGATATTCGAGAACGGTACGAGGTGACGTCCCATACCGAAAATCCCGTACCGAACATATATACTAAAATATTATAAAAATAATACCCCGAAGTAATATTTTTATATTCCTTCACTAAATATTAATTTTTTTAAAAAAAATATGTTCAAGTTCTATGATGTGTAAATTATATTTTTATTTGAGTTTTAATTTTTGTGTATGAACATAAAAGTATTCGCAAAGATTCGAAATACTCCTTTGTTGTCATTCATTTTTTTAGTTTGTGAAATACTCTCTCTGTCCTAAAACATTCTTCCCACTTTCCCTTTTCCTCCGTCCTAAAACTACATTTCCATTAGAAAAAAAGATGACAAATGACATTAATACCCTCATGTATTCACACCAATTATCTTCTAACTCTATATTTTGAATGATTGCAAAAACAATTTTCAAAAAATTTTTTTTAAGGAGGGTAAAATTTGAAGTCAAAGTCAAAAATTAAAAATGGGGAAAAGTCAAACTGGGAAGAAAGAATTAGGACGGAGGGAGTATAAACTAAGTTTTGATACGCATCTCTTGCATTTAAATATTCATTTTTTAAATTTTTCATATTTTTTATTTAAATTCACTTTTAATTTTCAAAAATAAAATGGTATTGTTAAATTTTAACATGTAAAGTAGGTATGTATATTTATCCCGATTTGTACCGATACCGATAACGAACCATCCCGAACCATCCCGAACCATACCGAACCGATATTTCGGGATTGGGATCGGTACGGAGCAAAATCCCATACCGAACCGAAATATTTGGTACGGTATCGGTACGAGCTAAATACCGTACCATACCGTACCATGCTCACCCCTACTTTTTTATAAGATCTATACATCTTTAATTTGGAGTATTAATTATTTTTTATGTTATAAAATTTAATTAATATTTACAACATATATGCACAAAATAGAGCATATATTTTTGGCACCCATTTTAAAACCCCAATCTCCAAACAAATCTACTCAGATAATTTTCTCTCTAAAAAAGTAAAATGTTTTTTTCAACTCTAGTAAATTAAGTTTTCTTAAAAACTAAATGGATTAAAATTGATTTATGTTATTAGTTTAAATTTATTGTTTAAAAAATATTTTTAAGAAGTTGGTGAATTCGTGTATCTACATTGTCACTTTGTAGTATGAAAAATATAAAATTAGTGTAATCAGATGTGACACTCATTTGGATGAGAGAGATGATATCTCTAAGAACAAAATGTTTTTTCCTTCAAACCAGTGTATGGAAATATAATCAAGAAAGTTACTAGAGATGGTGTATAATTCCTCAAAAAAAAAAAAAGTATACTTTTGCTTACATTCAAAAGTTTGGATTTGCCATTTTCTGTGTTTTGCATTTGAAGTGTTTAAATTTCCTTTCACATAATTTTTTTTAACATCCAAAGACACCTTTTTGTCTTTAATTTTCTGTTTTCATTCTATTGTACAGTGTGCTTTCATTACTCATTGCTTTCAATTGTATTTTAGCATACCATTTTTGAATAATTGCATTTGGAATTGTTTGTGTATGTCAAGAAGAAGAAATACTCCTAGCTACAAATCCTAGTAAAATCTCGTACAAGGGATATCATTGTACTGCTTACATAAGATTTTTGAATGATTCTTCATTGATGTATGTCTAGTGTCATCATTCCAAATGTTTAATCTTTGGAATACTCTGTTACTAATTTACTATCCAAAAACCCAGAAGTTCTTCTTCACTGACCACTACACACCAGGCCACCAACCTTCAAATGTTATCAAAATGATCAACACTTTAAGCAAAGTCACTACTAATAGAAGTATAGGTACCCCAAATGGTGTAAGCACATTATATTGGAAGCCAAAGTTACAAAATACTGTGGACTCATCCAAGCTGATCAACATTGTGAATAAAAACAAACAATAACTTGTGTGATCCAAGCAATTCCTTTTTCCATGTCAAATGGTTTTCCAAATTGTAAACATATTTCATTGTGCCATTTACTATTGTTTGTGCAGGATGCTCATTTTGCACCCCTTCTGTATGCATAGAAACATCGTGCATACGGCATTAGGGGACAAATAATCAAAGCTACAAGCAATCCTTATGTTTTTTCTGAGACAATATTGATGCGCGAACCTCCAACACTTCATCGTACTCGGGTCGATCCACTTCACTCTCATCATTTTCACTATACGGTGCATCTTTCAGGTATTCACAATCGGGGGTATTCTCGTAAGTGAGGCACACAGTGACTTGGCCACCAAATACATCATCGTCGTCCTCTATGGTCTGGGACTCCACCTGGAACACTGCATCGAACACAAGAACTTTTTGCACAACACAAGATTTCCCATCAGCATTACGCACATTCAAAGAGACAGAGATGGTTAATCCAGCAGACCATTTTGATATTATCACGCACGAACAATCTAGACATAAAAAAACCATCAAGGCCGACATCGACAGGGTTGTCTTGAGATCTGGCAAAGATTACAAACTCCCTCTGTACCCCGACAATTTCCCTCGAGGCTTTGATACATCTGGAGACATGCATCTTTGAAAGCAGCCCACTCACAGAGACCCGGGTCTAAGCAGCATGCGGCACCGATGCATACACCACGCTCACAACTCCACCATCACCTTCCACATCCTCTTCAAAGAAACCCTCATAATACCCCAGTGCAAAGAAAGCCTCTAGCAAAAACTCTTTCTTGGCCATCACGTTCCTCAAAGAGGTTGATAGTAATGTCGATGCCAAAGAGTAAGTCAAGGGCAGAACGATTAGGACCTTTCAGTTCTAAATAATCTCCGCTCCTTTTTTCTTCGCTTTGGGACGGTCCACGGCGATATATGATCTGCATGAATTTATGGTCACAAACCATCACCTTTCCGTAGATTTTAGCAGCACAGGTCTTGTGTTTGACATCCTTCACGGTTATGCGCTCAACACTCGGCATGCTACACCCCACACTAAGACTAAGCAACTCTGACCTATGAAAATCCGGGAGAAGTTTGTGGTGATTCTTGGGATGCTTATCACGGTGACCTTCATCTGGAGATCTGAACAATTCCAGCACAACACCCGGGGGCATCCAATTGCGATAATTATTCATGGCAATAGTAGCTGACTCTGGGTTAACAAATTGGATAAAGGCATACGGCTCATCATCATCGCGGACCACCTGGAGCGCATACACCTAAAAGAAGATGCGCGCACACTTTATAGCAACCATTAGGTACCCACTGTTTACGTACTTTAAAAACGAAGAGAACATCAAACATACAGAATAGTAACATTTTCAAAACAAACAGACACAATTTTATTGGACTTTTCTATATCTATATTCAGCTGCTGCATTTAATACCCATCAAAGACAGTTCCAGTTCCTTCACATTGGCCGCTGTCCAACTATAACTAACCCAATCACTTTTCAATATAATGTGCCCCATAACAGCTTGCATAAGGAACAAACAATTGCAGAATGGGTGATCACAATACTCAATTACATAACCCACATAAGACGCATCTCATCAATCTGTTTAAATTTGCCTACATATTATTCTTTCTTGAGTTTGGAGTCTATCGACCAATTGCCGCCCTTTTGAAGTGGGGCAGTTGTGTTGGGAAAAAAGAGCAAATTTTTCCGATTCAGAATAATATACGCAGAAGAGAAAATAAGAAGGCACTATAGTTTTTACCGTGGTTCGGTTTCTCAATAAACCTACATCCACAATAACTCCCTATTCATATAAAGAAAACAAGTACAATTTTGGACGGACAAATTGTAAAACCCTCTCACAAAGTATTGAGAACTCTCAACTAATTCTAAAACACACCCAAGTAATATTGGAACACTCTCTCAACAAAATTACTCTCTCATTCTAAAATTGATAAGATTTTGTCTTAGAAAAGCACGTACAAATCGTGAGATGGAGTAATAATCAAAAGACAGACCGACGGGAGTGATTAATTACTTACCGTTTTATAACCGACCTTATCAAAGATCTGCATAAGGTAGCCCTTATCCATGGACGGATCAAGCCCACTCAGCTTAAGAATCGGAAACTTTGGTAGGTTATTATTACGGAGATCCATCTCTTGCATTGGCCTAGCTCCTCCCATGCATCTACACAGTGTCGGCGGATGATCTACATACTTTCTCTTAACTAAGGTTAACCAAGGAAAGTCTAGTTTTAGTCTAAATGTCTCCAAGCAACTCTTTAAAAAAAAAATGAGGTTGTTTACTCAATGATTCCTAATACTTTCAAGAGTGAGATTATTTTTTTCAATGTTTTAAAATTTGTGAAAAACATTAAACTTGAATAAGTAAAGATGTCTTAAAATATATTTGCATGTTATATATATTTACTGGTTATTTGTCACTCAGCTTTATGTTGAGCGTGTGATATTTAACTGCACACAAGTACTAACAAATGGAAAAAATCTTTTTTTTTAAGTTGTTATTTAATACTCTCTCCGTCCGGATTTTAAGTTCCCATTTTGACTTTTGGTCATTTTTATGGGAAGTTGACTTTGTGTATAATTTGTCCAAAATACCCCTAGCCTTCTCTGCTGCACAAGTCCAATTTCAATTTACTCTGCCTGCGTTTTTTTTTTCGATGTAACAAAGGAGAATCTCCGCCCTAAATCTATTTCTGCGGAAATGGATCTCCAAATCCCCACAACAGTGCATAAAATCTTCTCAGCACAGGATCGAAGAAGGGCACAATTTCAATTGACTTCTCGATTCAAACCACTTTGGGCCTTCAAGAGTTGAATCCTCTCCACAAATTAATTTGGGTTCAAGAATTAACTCCCCTGCTCATATGGAGTACGGACTTGGGCTTCAAGAAAAAGAATGAAACGAAGAAAAAGAGGAGATGGGGGAGGGGGGAGAGAAAAGGGGGGAAAGAAGAAGAAGAAGAAGAAGAAGAAGGGGAGGAGGAGGAAGAAAACGGGGAGGAGAAGTAAAAGGGGGAGGGGGAAGAGAGAGAGAGAAATACCAAACCTGGTGTGGCCACTGTGGCGGAGAAAGGAAAAGGGAGAAACAAGAAAAAGAAGAAAGAAATGGAAAAAGAAGAGGGGAAGATGAAGGGTATTTTAGGGAGAGTGGGTATGAAAACGTAAAATGAGAACTTTATTTCCGGACGGAAAAAAGCGTAGACTGGGAACTTAAAATCCGGACGGAGGGAGTAATGAATAACTAGTTGAACTGATTTTACTTTGGGTTGGGCTTGAACCCTAAATTATATTTTCTATTCAATCTCATAATTATTTTATGTTTAATTAAATATTTGTAAAACTTCTTTGTGAAATTAGATGAATACATGATTATGACCGAGAAAATAATTTAAAACGGGTTGATTATATTGTCAAAAAAAGATTAAATGGAAGCCACAGAAAAAGGTCGCGGATAGGTTCCTTATCCGACCTCCAACAAACCGCCAACCACTGCTACTATACTATACACTCAATTCAACATCAAAATTTGAGTCCAGAAGAAAACACCCGAACGAGAAAAGAAGCAGATCGGCCTAGAGAGAAGAAAGGTATGGCGTCTCTGAGCTTTACGGCTTTCAGTTTGAGTTCGAAACCATCATTTCGCAGCGTTTGGATGTCAAAAAGATCACCAAGGAAGCTTCAATCAGCAGCGGCGACGGCGGCAGGTACAGCCACGCCCAGCCCTAGCGGCGGCGGTGGCGGCGGAGCGAAGTACAAGGGGACGCACATGAGGGAGACGAAGCTGGCGGAGATGATCGAGAAGAAGGTGATAGAAGCCAAGGAGATATGCGGGGAGGACGAGACTTCGGACGAGTGCAAGGTGGCTTGGGACGAGGTGGAAGAGGTGAGCCAGGCCAAGGCCGATCTCCGCCTCAAGCTTCAGAAGAAACAAGATCCTCTCGAATTCTTCTGCCAGGACCACCCCGAAACCGACGAGTGTGCCATCCCCGACGAAGAAGAAGAAGAAGAAGAAGAAGAAGAAGAAGAAGAAGATTGATGCTCCTCAATTGGAATTGAAATTGACGATTTCATCTCCCATGTAAGCTATTGTAATAACTGTAAGTGTGCTTTTGTTTGATAAGATTCCATATTACGACTGTATGATGCATAAATCAAAACCACCGTTCCTGCTTGTATTGTATAACTTAACCGTTTCCTTCCATCTCTATATACTCCCTATCTGTTCGCAAATCATCCCCGCCGGAGATCGCTTTTGAGACCCGCCGGAGCCCTAGCCAACAGGCAGTGCATACCCGATTTTGGTCCGGCCTTCGCTTCCGTTCCTAAATAATGGGCTTCTTTGCTCGTTTAGTGGACCAGGCCTTCTTTGTGTATGTTTGCTACTCAAATTTGGGCTGGTTGGCTCGCAAATTCTTTTTTTTTTTTTTTTAATTGTTCTGATTATTATATGGGGTGGGCTGGACTTCAGACATTGTACATTTGTACCTTCATCTTCTTTTTTAGGTTAAACAAAGGAAAGGGCATCTAAAGGCCCCTTCAGGTTGGGTCCGAATGATTACCTTAGAGAAGGTAAATAAAGTATGATCCATATGAAGTAGATGTCCGGAAAGTAAACAATAATCAATAGGGAGTGAGATCTATCTGCTGGTCGAATCGGGTCACAATGTTCTTTAAACGTCTCTTTTGATTACTTGAGCTATATAAAATAACAAAGTGTGGACAGGGCCGGGTATGGGGTGGGGGTTGGTTTGGTTTGGGGGATTAGGTCAAGATATGGTGGGTCATGTGTGTATCACTTCAAATCTCTTTGTGATGCTCTTCGCATTTATCATTTCTTGGCTGTATTTAGAGACAGCAGCTAACACACACATTCATTCCGTAACCAAAGACGATAAAATGTAGTGTGCATAGTACGATTGGCTCAAAATGACCCATTCTTTCATTCATTCATACATCAGAGGCCTAGTCCAATACTGACCTCTTAGCTACTAAAATAAAGCAAAATGGGTGGTGAAAACTTGGCCACATTTTGCTATGCTCACTTGTAATCCCCTCCGTTATTATGCCAAGTATATGCCGTTCCTCCGACTCAAGTTGGGTTTTATTAACCCCATACTAGTTAGCCCATAGTAGATGCGTCATTCATTCACACCTCCTTAATGCTAGTGCACCGTGCCGTCGTTGGAAGAATATTGACCCTTTTTCTTTTATTACTCATTTTGTAAAAGTAAATTAATAAGAATTCATTTATTAATTAAATCTGAATGAAAATAAATTATTAAATAAAAAAATTACATCAATAAAAAAAGATTTTAATAATAACAACATAAGTAAAAAAAATTAATAATTACATTATATTACGAAAAAATTAATGAGTATTTGAGCAACTAAAAATATATTCAACCAAACTTGCCGTTAGTGCATTGTGAGTCTCTCGGCTTTGAATTTATCGATGGTTTCTTTGTTTCTATTCTTCGTTGATTTCTTCGTACATAGGCATCTTCTTGTCAGGCTTGTATTCACAAATTGCAAATTAAACATGTGGTCCTCTACAGTGGCGGATCCAGGAATTGAAGTAGATGGAGGCAGCATTAATGGGAGGTCCAGGGGTAGCGCCCCCAAAATTTTTTTATGGATATTTGAAATGATAAATAAATATGATTTTTCTTTCAAATATTTATTGAATGTAAAATGTTTTTAAATAGGTAAGGTGAAATTTTATTTTATAAACAATTAATTATATGCAATAATAACCACTTTACTAAGAAAAATTAAACAATAAAAATTTAAATTTGGCCTAATTAGTGGGTTCACTTTGATTTTTGTTGGGGGCATATATACATAAAAATTATTAAAAAAATATTTTTATCCTTATTAAAAAAAATTAGTTGGGGGCATTTGCCCCCTACTCCAAACAAGTGGATCCGCCACTGGTCCTCTATAATCTTATGATGAAGAATAAAATATGCGTACATGATATTCCTCATTTTCGTTTGAGAATAACTCTTGGACGGATGATCTATAATGGGCAACTTACCCTTCAACACTCTGAATGCTCGTTTGATATCCTTTTTTGCCGTCTCATTAGTTTTTTTTGTACGTTTTCCATTTAAGACTTATTGGTTCTGAGATGGACTTGACGATTGTGGAATAAGCTGGATATATTTCATTGAAAAGATAATATCCATACTTGTAAAGCGTCCCTCTAAGATTAAAAGACGAGTTGGTTTCAGTCTCATTAACTCAATCGTCAAATACAAGAAATTGATCAAGAACATTGATGTCGTTGTTCGAGCCCACAACATAAAAAAACATGCCAAACCCACAACTCAGTTGGAGCCACTCTTTTAGCATAATAGTAGGCTTGGATGATCACTCCAAGAGAAATGACCATGCGGCGCAGTGAGATGATTTTTAACGATTTTTCTATTCCCAATGTGTGTAATCGATGCTCCCAAGCATGCCGAGGAAGCAGTGTTTAGCAGCATGCCTCGTCTGTAATTGCTCAATGTCGCTCGTCACCGGCTTACATAAATACCTCTTATTATATAGTCGAACAATAGATTTAGAAAATTTATAAACACATGACCTGATATTTCTTGCCGACATTTTCAAGTATTCATTGAACATGTCACTAATGGTCCTGTATGCCATCTCACGAAGCGCGGCAGTGCACTTTTGGACGATGCTGAAACTGCACCGCCCTCTCGTATCAAACCGCTGGGTGAACAAAGGCACCTCACATTCAAATTGGCAAGTATGCGTAACAACAAAGAACGGCTCATCCAAAAATGATTACTAAAAGCCTCCGGTTTGTATACACGCGCAGTATTTAAATATTGATTGATTAGTGCTCCGTGAGCGGGCGCACGATCACAGTTTTAATGCTCACGGAATCCATTGGCCACGGAACCGAGCCGATATATTTTTGGATTAGTCATTTGATAAAATAATATAATAATGTCATTTTAGTTTGTAAAGTTTTAGATATAATTTTTAAATATATAATTTTCTTTTTTATTTTACACTTCAAATAAATTGAATCAAAATATTTTAAGTCAAATATCATAAACTAAAAGAGAAAGAATATTTTAACAAGAAGGAATACTAACTTTATAAATAATTTCTACTCCCTCCGTCCCTAAATATATTACAATTTTTTTCTATCTTCTCTCGATAATTTTTGTTTGTTTACGCGATTTCATTAAGTATTTGATAAAATAAACTATTTTTGTCACCTCCTGTTTCGTAAAAGTTTTGACGTAGTTTTTTAATATATAATTTTTATATCTTATTGATATATTAATTTGTTAAAAAAATTATTTCAAAAAGTAGAAAATTTTATTCCATAACTTGCAATTTATAATTAAATTAGGGATGGAGAGATTATTTACGTATTCCCTAGCTGTGGTTGCCTGGTTGGGCCAATTCTGAGAGCATCGAGTACTTTTTTTAAAACTCTCCCAATTTGATCATTATTTACTGTACAAACACGGCGGCTGAGGAGGAAGGCGTACGGTACGGAAGCGAGTGGTCCCACACCTACAGGGTATGGATTGGTGGGCATGTGAACTGGCCACGAGGAAGGAAGCGTAAAACGACAGATACCCCTCCTTTAACTTTCATTCTTCTTTCATCTTCTTCTTCTTCATCTTCCTCTCCCGTCACTTTCCCAGATTTCTAATCCCACCCCTCTTTTCCTCGTAGCTATTCACTTCTCACCCCCTCCCAAACACAAAAGAAACTTTATTTTTTTAATTGTTTCGTACATAGTACACACACACACAGACCCAGTCTTTGCCAATTGCCAGCCAACCCATACACAGTTTGACAGTACGGAAAAAGGCGCTATAATTATGTATGCGCCGGCAGGCGTCCAATTCTTCACCTCATTTTCAACAACAATTTTTATAGAAAGTGAAATTAAATTTAGCTGCGGGCGGCAGAACATGGGTGGAGGAGGAGGAGGAGCAAGAAGAAGAAGAAGGTGAAAACAAAAAATAAAGGTGACCCTTTCTTTCTTTTTCTTTTTCTTTTTGTTTCGGACCAGATCTCTATTTGTTGCTGTGATGTGATCTTTAGATGTCCAGATTCGTTTAAGCTCTCTGCCAATTGCTTTTTTATTTTGATCTTAATTACTTGAAATGATTGATTCATTATTTGCACAAAAAACAGATCCAAGTTCTTATCTTTTTCTCTAAAAAGCTTCTCTCTTTGATCTCTCTTGTTAAACTTTTCATGTATGTCTGCTGGTTTCTGCCCCCCTTTTTCAAAATTAATTGTTGGGTTTCTGATCAAATCTGGGTTGTGCGATTCTTTGGTCAGCTCTTCTAAAGTTTAAATTTTGGTGAGATGGAAGAATTGAGTACCCGGATTGCTTCTCCTGTGTTGAATCAACTTGGTGGATGTTTCCCGCACTCGATGGCTAAGAAGCGCAGTTTGCAGTTCCAGCCAATGAACCCTTTGGCCACTTGGAATCCCAAGTCTTGGGATTGGGACAGTAATAGGTAATTCATTGAATCAATTGTTAAATGTAAATGCTAAGCTTTGTGAATGGCCACAGCAAGAATAATTTACAAAAAATTGATCCAGGTTTCTTGCCAAACCTAAAGAGTATGATAGGGCAGAATTACAAGTACGAGTGGATGAGAACCTCAGTTTGAACCTTGGAGGTTCTGGGTTGAATTCTGCGGAGGAGATTGCATCACGCCCTAACAAACGGGGCAGGTCTGGATCTCCTAATGCTGTTAATTACCCTATGTGCCAAGTTGACGAGTGTAGAGAAAACTTGACCAGTGCAAAGGACTATCATAGACGGCATAAGGTTTGTGAGCTTCACAGTAAAGCTGTGAAGGCTCTAGTGCGGGAGCAGGTGCAGCGATTTTGCCAGCAGTGTAGCAGGTATGCGGTGTGTGAATTCATATATTCATATGAAGCTGTTTCTAAAACAATGTTCCAAATAGGATTTGAAGCTAGTTCAATATGATAAATTTATCTAACCCAACTTGCGAATTGATTGCCGGTAAGATTTCATATTCTGCGCCACTAAAACTGTGCCAAAAAATGCACCTTGACTTCCAAAATGAATCAGTTTTAGAATCCCATAATGTGTTTTTGAAATTTTGCTAAACGTCTAAAAAATTGATTTTTTAGCTGATGTATGACTTTCAAAAAGCTTTAACAAACGCTCTCCTTTGAAAGGATGCATTGGTCAAGCAAGACCACTTCTTTTGAAGCTAAATTGTGTTGCCATTCCGGGAAGCATGTACAGTATATAATTGGATCATTTTATTCTTCTCAGGTTCCACCTGCTTTCAGAGTTTGATGAGGGCAAGAGGAGTTGTAGGCGCAGACTTGCAGGTCATAACAAGAGGAGGAGAAAAACTCAGCCAACAGATGACAACACCTCACCTAGGCCATCTATCCCAGGAAAGAATGGCAATTCTGAAAACCACAGCAACTTGGACATTGTCAATCTGCTAGCAGTTCTAGGTTCTCCACATGGTAAACACTAATGAGTTCACATTGTTTTTTAAATGCATTTAGTGTTCAAAAGCTCATGTTAGGGCTTGTTTGTTATTGGTTTCCTTGTTCTTTGAAACCTAAAACTACTACCAAAAAAACTTAAATGGTAATCAACTAATCATTTTTTTCCTTGGCAGCTTCAAAGCTAAAACGTATGGTATACATATGATTGATTTTTTTAGTTCAGTATGCAATCTATATCATATAAATTTTTAAAATGGAAAAACCAAAAACCAAAAAAATGTATAGATACAAAATGGGCACTTATTCTTCAAGGAAGGGAATGGTGTAATGTATTTGCATGTAATTTCAGGGATTAATAATGAGGGAAGGAGTGCTAATAGGCCATTGGTACCTGATAAAGATAAAATAATAGAGGTTTTCAGTAAAATGAAGACATTGCCGTTGGCAGATGAAAAGTCGCGTGCTTCCGGGAGAGACTTTAAAGATTGCAACAACATGTCTTCTCCATCAACTCTAGACCTGCTTGCTCCACTTTCAGCAACACCTCCAGCACCAGCAATGGACATTCAATCTCAACAAAGTGGCAGTTACCAATCTAGCGGTGATACAGATTTTCATCACGTTCCTGAGATTCGTGGTCCTCATTTACCATTACAGCTTTTTAGTTCTCAAACTGAAGAAGAAGATGATAGCCCGCCAAGACTCTCAGTTTCTGGAAAATATTTCTCTTCTGAGAGCAGTAATCCTTCTGGAGAGATGTCGCCTTCATCCTCACCTCCTGCAGTGTGTAATCTATTCCCTATCCCGGTTTCTAATGCCAGTAGTAAGGAGGAGCATACTCGGGAGAATACTATGAATTTTAACGCTAGTAAAGCAAATGGTTGTTTTAAGCTTTTTGGAGGTTCAATAAATGGAACAGACGTTGTTAGCTCTACTCAAAGTCCTCTTGCATATAGAACAGGATACACTTCTTCATCTGGCTCTGATCATTCACCATCTAGCATGAGCTCTGATCCACAGGTATATATGTCAATATAGTCTCTTCTACTGACTGCTAACAAAAGATCATGTTAAGTGTGTTACTCCATTTTATTGTTTTCACAATTTAAATATATTTGCAATTGGTCTGAATCTCAATTTGATTCTTGTATAGGATCGTACTGGACGCATAATCTTTAAACTCTTTGATAAAAATCCGAGCCACTTGCCTGGGACACTTCGAACGCAGGTGTGAAATTTGGTTAATTGTTTTCCCATTGATTATCTTTATATGTTACTGTTTGAGGATGTAATGATTCTTTTTTTGTATTCCAGATTTACAGTTGGCTTTCTAATATTCCTTCAGAAATGGAGAGTTATATAAGGCCCGGTTGCATATTTATTTCGCTTTACTTATCAATGCCACGTTTTGTTTGGGAACACGTGAGTGAAGTGCATTAGAATGTTTTTATTAGAAAAACTATTTCTACTTTTATATTGGTTGATTTGTGGGGGCCATGTTCTCTTTTGTAGGTCGAAGAACATCTTTGTCAGTATGCGGATGCTCTGGTTAAAGATGTTGATCCTCAGTTTTGGGCTAGTGGGAGGTTTTTAATTCGAACTCGCAAGCGAATGGCTCTGCATAGAGATGGTTAGCATTCATGTGTTAATTTTATTTCAGTAAAAGAATTTAGTTCAAATGAATCAGATTGTTACTTTCCCAATGTTCCATGATGGTTAGTTACTGAAGTAAGTCCTGTTGCATTTTTTGGAGCAATGAGCAGATTGGTTTAATTACATGTTCTACTCTGTTGAAAAGTAATATTTAAATAATATGATTTTGAATCAATTTCTCGCAACTTTTACTTAAGCTTGTAGATGAAATGGCTTCACAACTTTAGCATACTCTTTCGACAAGTGTTAGGCTTCTTATTATGTGAACCCGGCAATTTTTTTTTTAAATCTCATCTCTTTTATCTATATGCTATTAATATGATAGGGAATGTTCGGGCGTGCAAACTCTGGAGAAAGTGGAAGTCCCCAGAATTGATATGTGTCTCCCCATTGGCAATTATCGGCGGCCAGGAAATTTGTCTCACGCTCAAGGGGAGAAATCTAAACTGCCCCAACATCAAGTGTGTATACTGTTTTATGTCCCCTTTTGTGTCTGTGTTATTCCCTCTATGTATGCTTTGAAGGAAGAAGGTTTACTTTTGTTTAACATTTCAGGATTAATTGCACGCATGCAAGTGATTACACTATAAGGTCAGTTCATAGCTCGGCAGGCCAAGATACTGCCCATGATGAGATCATCCTTGGCAACTTTGTCATTCATGACATGTCTCCTAATCGACTTGGCCGCTGTTTCATTGAGGTAGTTTCGTCATAAACATGCTGCTCGTTTGATTGATGGGATAGTTTTTTCCCTTCCTATTTTATTCCCAATGGAAAAATACTCCTATGTTTGGTTGATTGGGGAATATGTCTTCCCTTTTGCGTTGTTCTTCCCCCACTGAGGGGTAAGAAAAAAAAGGAGTGTGCTAGGACAAAAGATACCCATGAAAAAATTACACTCTTTTTTACTAAAAGTGGGGATGCTGTCGTCTACTTTCTCACCAATTTCCCTTCTAACCAAACAAGATTAAGAATTTTGGTTTTGTGACTTTCTGTTCTTTTCCTTGTATTTTCCGCTCCTCCATCATTCCCCAAACCAAACATAGTGAAAGAATACATACTCATTTCCCTCTTTATTCCCTCCTCCATACCAAGCGTGCTGTAAGTTGTGGGTTTTAGGAATATTGGTTTGACATACATATCTTGATTCAGGCTGAAAATGGATTGGGAGGAACCACCTTTCCTGTCATTGTATCTGATAGTGCGGCGGTGTGTGAAGAATTGAGGCGTCTTGAATCTGAAATACGTGAAGTTCCCAAGACAGCATTGGAACAAGGGAACCAAAATTTTATGATGGCCTCTGGGTCCCGAGAAGAAGTGGTCCATTTTCTAAACGAGGTCGGGTGGTTGTTCCAAAGAAAGCACAACTCTTCCACGCGTGATTTCAAGATCAGCCGGTTCAAATTCCTATTAATTTTCTCGGTTGAGCGTGATTTTGTTGAGGTGGTCAAGACACTTTTGGACATTCTGTTGGAGATTACATTGGCTAGAAATGCAAGTAAGGAGTCATTAGAGTTGGTTTCTGAACTTCACATTTTGAGCAGGGCTGTTAAGAGGAAGTGTCGGAAGATGGTCGATTTGCTCATTCATTACTCCATATGTTACGAGAACACCTCCGTCCATTATATCTTCACCCCAAATGCCCCTGGGCCTGGCGGCATTACCCCTCTACACTTAGCTGCTTCTACATCAAATTCAGATGACATTGTTGATGCTCTCACTAATGACCCCCAACAGGTAATTCTTGACTCCATAATTTCTGACATTTGGGAGTTTTTTAAAATACTATTACTCCAACTACCTGCTCTGTTATGGCAAATACAATGCTTAAGAAGAGTCTTACAAACCACACAGAAACTAATTTGGAAACAACCTGGATCAAATACCAGTAATTTTAGGAAACTAATGCTCTAAGGATTTATCGCTGAAAACAATAGTAAATTTATGAATATTTGTATGCTTGTTTGATTCTTCGGGCCGTCCATTTGTCATCATCAGTCTGACATTGCTGAACTTTCATTACTGAGGGACTAAAACGCCCTTTGTTTTGCGTAGTTCCCCAGTTGACTCAGGTGATTACGCACTTTTTATGTATTGCTTGATGATTAAGTGATGTTTATATATATATGTATGTATATATATGTAGATGGGGTTGGATGGATGGAATTCTTTGGCAGATGAGAGTGGGCTGTCTCCTGGTGCGTATGCCACAATGAGGAATCACCACTCTTACAATGCACTCGTGTCTCAGAAGCTCGCTGACAGAGAAAACGGGCAGCTATATGTGGTGATTGAAGGAGGAAATGAAATAGCAGATCACGTCTGGTTAGAACTGGAACAGCAGGACCATAAACCTCTTCCTGCTGCTGCTGGTAAATCATGCTCCAAATGCGCGATAATGGAATACAACAAGACTCGGAGGGGGGTCAGAGGTGGTCCCCAGGGAGGATTGCTCTGTCGCCCGTACATAGATTCCATGCTTGCCATTGCAGCGGTGTGTGCATGCGTCTGCATCTTGTTCCGTGGGTCCCCCTATGTCGGCTCCGTTGCCCCCTTGAAGTGGGAGAGCTTGGATTTTGGTCCTGTTTGATCGAGCTGCTGCTGCTGCTACCTGGCAACGAAAATAGTTGTGGATCTAACCTGGGTGAGGGGTTTGTGCCACGCTCTTGTATAAAAAAGGACCATGCCACAGTCAGTTTGACACCAAGTGTTTCACTGACATGTGCAGTCATCGCGAGTCAAACACATAGTGTCAAAGTCTGGTGTTATGTTTAAATAGATTTACCCGGCCATAAATTAAAACAACCGCTGTAATGTGCTGCTTTTTTTTTTAAATCCTACCCCTGGTGTGTGTGACAAGCTCGTGATGTTAAATGCACGATGCCCGGCCGCGATGTGGGCGGAGGAGGATGGATATGCCACGGTGAACACGACTGGGGCCCGCACGAATGACATATACAGAAGAAGAGGTAAACCAACCACGATTTGTTTAATTACTACTATTATATGTAGCATGGATCCATGTACTTGTTGCTGTTGTTAATATCAGAGTATTTATTTATTTATTTATCACTTTTTAAAAATATCACACGTTAGTCATTCTGGTCAGGCTGGCTACTCCCTGTTTGAATTGAAATGCAGTGATTGTCTTTTCTGCAAATTGAGTTATAAAGTTTCCAAAAAATAAAATAATCCCGTTTGGTATCGGTGTTAGAGGTTAGCATTGGCGTTTTGAAAAGACTTGATGGTAGCTTGTATCGTTTGTGTTTTTAGAATTAATCTACATTATTAAAATTTTATCCAAAATATTAATGTTTATTGAAAATGATGTTCCCAAATAAGGTCTAGGAATAGTAAAACTGGTCCGTGGGGAAAGAGTTGAAAATACTAGGGTTGAATGTAGATGTCCAAGTTTCTAGTAGGACGGCTGTCATGCTTGTGCTCCAAGTCTAGTCTAGATCGTGGGAGGATAGGAAGGAATCTTTGACTTTAATTACTCCCTCCGTTCTAATTTGACCTTCCCACATTGACTTTTTCTCATTTTTAAGGAATTTATATTTTAATCTTTGATTTCCCATTTTGCCCTTTGTAAAAATGTAATGAAATCGGACGGTTTGCTGGAAGCCCGAATCAACCTGCACCACGTTCTTGGCACCAAGATCGGCGCGTCAACCTTCGACAACTCCGGCCGCCGCCACAGCGCGGTGGATCTACTGTTCTTCTGGCGTCGACCACCACATCGCTGGATTCGAAGCAATCCTCCATCGGAGTGATTTTCCGGGACCAGATCGGGCAGTTCCACGGCTTCCACCACGCGATGGTGAAGGATCGGCCGCCGGCGCCAGCGCTCTGGGCAGATCGGCCGCCAGCGCTCTGGGCAGCCGGAATCGGCCCGAGACTGGTTGAGAAGAGGGGGTGCAACGCAGAGAAGAAGAGATGGGCCGGGTCATGACTTTGCTACGGGGGAGCCGATGGCCTCGTTGAACTCGAAGATCCGGGAAACTGTGCCGGCGGGGACGATTGAGAGAGTCTGCTACGGGGGAGCCGATGGCCTCGTTGAACCGGACAGAGAATTTTCAGAAAATTGAAAAAAGAAAACTAAAAATACTAACCAAAGGGTTGTGGTCTCCGTTGATCTCTGTCTATGGTCTTTGGAGTACATCGGCAAAGGGCTGACATTTGGGAACCGAATTTTAAATCTAGATCTGAAATTTGGGAACCAAATTTCAGATCTAGATCTATGATCTTGAGAAAGAGGCGAAGAAAGGAGAGGGATGAGAGACCGAGATGTTTAAATCTAAAGAGGAAAGATGAAGATTAATTGAGAATGAGAGGGAAGAGAGATGGAGAAAGTGAGAGGAAGGAGAGATGGAGGAAGAGGGAGAGAGAAGAGAGATGGAGGAAGAGGGAGAAAGAAGAGACGGGAGGGAGACGGGATGGAAACAATTGAGGGGTTAAGGGGTAATATAGTATTTTTACATCTTTTATTAAGAAGTGGGAAGATAGTTTTAGGACGGAGAAAAAAGAAAAGTGGGAAGATAGTTTTAGGACGGAGGGAGTAAATTAAAAATGTGCGGTACTGTTTACTACCAACGAGTTTGTTACTCTCACCTTTGAAAGACTTTATCATTCTAAAGTTCACATAAGAATTGTGAATTTTTCTAAAACTTTTTTTTTGTGCTTACAAGTATTTTATTTTTTTACAAAAATTTCAATTTTTACATGTACTCATATCTATAAAATGAGTAGGGATCTAATAATTAAATAAGAATTTGCCTTTTTGGAAATGTAACACTATTAGTATATAAGGAGTAATTAATTGTAAAATTTTATCAAAGACCTTGAGTTGCAATAACGTCAAAATGACTCTTCAAAATAGGAGGTTACGAGTTTTAATCTCCAGTAGAATTTTACCATTAGTGCTATTATAAAAATTGGATCTTTTACAAAAAAACTCACTTGCCAGTCCATTAAAAGTGTGAAAAATTCACACTTCACACTTGGACCTTAGGACTATGGAAAAATTCAATAGCAGTCGATGCTTTGGCGTGTGAAGAAAGTATGTTTGAATAGAAATTACAATTGTAATAGAACTTTAGTCTTAAAAAATGAAACTTGCTCTACTAAAATTTAATTGTTACAAGTATTTTATATATTTTGAAAATGAAATGATATTCTAACTTCAAAGTATTACTATTCATCCATCACATTAAAAGTCATTTTGGAGTCCCAATAGTAAAAGATACTACCTCCGTCCCGTGAAACATGGGACATTTGCTTTTTAGGAGGGATTTAAGGGAGTATATTTTGGTATTGAATTTCCAAAAATGTCCTTTGATGTGATGGGTAAAAGTATGATTTGATGGATAGATTATTAGTAAAAAGGTATGATGTGATAGTTAGAGTATGAAAAAGTAAGGGGTAAAAGTGACTTTTTAATAAAAATGAGAAGTGTTTTGTGGGACGAATAAAAAAAGAAAGGGGAAATGTTTCACGGGACGGAGGTAGTATTAAAAAGTAGAGTATACATCATTTCCCATTTTGAAATTAACACTCTAAAGAAAAATTACAACAATTATTAATATTTTATGTATTCTAAAAGTAAGACCAATGCATACCAAATTGAGTTCGAGTTTCATCCTAATCAACTCGTGGGACTCTTGATAGCATTGAAAAAGAACTAGAAACTACACTCAATCCCACTCTGAAGGACTGTCCCATGTTTCCTCTTTTGTAAAAATCTCACTTGAAAATATAATATTTTCAAAATATTTAATACAATAATTTTATATAACATTTTTAAAATATTAATTTATCTAATTAATATATACTGTAATATATATTTTTAAAATATTTTTATCAAAGATTAAAAATTGTTAGATAGAAAAGGCTTGCGAACGGAGGAAGTACTTCCTAAGGTGACGTTCGGCCGGTGCGGCCAGTGACGACATTGCGTGCGTCACAAAAGCAGGACCGGAAGCTGTATATATATGCTGTTCGCGTCCACTGGCGTCTCTCACTCATCATTTATATAAACATCAATCTGCAGCCTACACATAGACCATATACAGGGTTAATTTAAAAATCAAATGGGAAGCTGTATCTCCTTCTCCTCGTCGTCGGGAACTCGTCGTCGCAGCTCCGCCGCCGCCGACGTGATTCTGTCCAACGGTGAACTCCGCCAGTTCTTTGTTCCCGTGAAGGCCTCCCAAGTACTACTAATGTTCTCCGGCTCCGCGGCGGCGTCTTTCTTCCTGTGCAACTCCGACCGCCTCTATTTCGACGAGCACATACCCGCGATGGATGCGGAGGAGGAGCTGGAGGCTGGTCAGATCTACTTCGTCCTCCCCGCCGGCAAGCTCCAACACCGCCTCGCCGCATCCGACATGGCCGCTCTCGCAGTCACCGCCAGCGCCGCCCTCAAGAGCACCCGGATTCGCGCTAAAACCAGCAGAATTTCGCCCTTAACCGGCGGCGGCAGCGAATCTACGACAGTCGTTACTAGCAGCAGTACTACTGGCGGCAGCAGCACTAGTAATAATAGTTCTTCATCGGCGGCGATAACGAAGCTGCAAAGGTATTCGTCGTCGTCTCGGCGGGTAAAAATGGCGGGAATTCGAACCTTCAGGCACAGACTGGTGACCATTAACGAGGGATCGGTTCTGGGTCGTCGTCCTCATTGATATGTATGTATATAGATCCATATATCTTGCCCGGCCTAGCCTGCACTTTCATCTATCCATATCAGTTATTCATCCATTCTTGATGGGCCCGGGAATTAGCCTTGTTAGAAGACAAGAGTACGTGGACCGCGCGCCCGCCCACTGGCACAGTGTAGACGGCGATTAAACCGCATCTGGCGCCCCTTTTTGGCGCCGACCAAAACTAGGCCAATCATGTGTGTGCTAAGCTAGCTCCTATATTTTACTCCGGCCGGGCTACTTAAAAAAAAAAGACAAAAAGCTATCAGCTTCATATTTGACGTTTACATTCACACCGTCTCTTACATCGGAGTATGAAATGTACTCCGGGGTATTATGTATCTGTAAAAATTGCTTACTTGTCTATAAAAAAATGTTAAATATCTTGTTCTAAATTCAAAATAAGATTATTGAGATGGGCATTTTGACGTTACCTTTGCAAATGAAAGGGCAAAGATCTCCCTCCACTCAATTATTGCCAAGTGAACTGAAAGTTAGAGTCATGAATGAAATATTTTACGTCACTTCATCTTTTTAAAATTATAAAATGATTCATTTCACCTTTAGTGTGTGTTACATAGTTATTCTTGTATGTAGACGGTATGGTACTTGACGAATCCCTATTACCCCTCGTTCTTTCGTCTCTTGTTTTTTTTTATGCTGCCCCCTTCTCCATTGCGATCACAGCGCCACCGCGAAAGGAAGATAAGCCACCGCCGCCGCTGCAGTGGTGTCGCCATTGCCGAGACCGTCGATCCTTTGAGTCTACCCCCAATTTGATAGTTCACTTTTCTTTCTTTCAAAATCTATAATTGATCTTCTAAAAAGTAGTTACTTTTCCCTCTTAGAGGTTTGGACTTTCATAATTGATCTTCTAAATATGCTCTTATTTGATTTTCTCATTTTCTAAGAGAAGAGCTATTGCATTTTTAGATTGAAGATGGAAAAGTAGGGAAAAGAAAATGAAAATAGGTATAGTGAGAAGAGAAGATGAAATAACATGTTCATTTGTCATTTGATAAAATCATATTTATCAACAAAAAAAAAACAAGTGAAACAATTGATTTTAAATTTTTTTTTAAAAGGACAGTAGATCAATCTTTTAAAGATGAAAGTTTTTTTTGTATCCTTTGATTGTTCACTTTTATTCTTATTAAGATTTATGCAAAGACCCATAATTTGCTTATTTATTCATGTAGCAATCTAATTACTCCCTCCGTCCCAAAGTATTTGTCCACTTTCATTTTTGCACACCATCCAATGCACTTCTTTATTCTATTTTATCTTGTAATTTGTATATTAAAAAATTATAAAAATTATATATTAATAATCTATATGTTAAGACAAATCAAACAAGATCACACATGACTATATTTAAGCTTACACATTGAGAGAATTTGATGAGTGACAAATATAGCGGGACGGAGGTAGTATTTGTCTTCGCATACATCCTAAGTACTCCCGTAACAAAATAAAGAAAAGAAGTAACAAAATAAGGAAAAGAAAGAAATGAAAAAGCTGAAGGAAAGAACGGGGAAGAAAACCTTTTAACGGACCGCTAAGCTCTGATAAACGGCGCCCTGGGGGTTGAACAGGCAAATAACCCTAACCGGTAGATCGGAAAGCAAGCAAGCTCAATTCCCACAATCATCACAGTATCTGACAAACGCACTCGGAGTTCCCTCCCGTCTCCGTCACGGGATTCACCACTCTCTTTCTAACCATTTTACCGCACTACATTACTCCCGCTGCGCATCTTTCCACGGTGATCTCAAAGCTCCAGTAAGCCTGAAAGTCGCGTTGGGGAGCAAAAGTGCGAAATATGGTGATCATGCTAATCGTTTACCATCTCTTTCACAATATTTGCTTAATTGAATGCGAGTATCATTGCATTTTTGTATGCTTTTTTCTTCCATGAGACAGACGGGAGAAGAAGCTTCTAGTGCTACAAAACAGAGGGAGCTAGAGCTTGAAGAAAGTTTACAGTCTCAGCCAGATGATCCTTGTCTCCATTTTGATCTGGGGCTGCTTCTGTGGGAGAAGGCTGCCAGCAGCACTGGAGATGAAGAGACCAGGGGGAAAGCCGCAGAGCAGTTTCTCATATCTGCAAAACTCAACCCCCACAACGGAGTTCCTTTTCGGTATCTGGGTCATTATTATGCCAGCTTTGCCTCTGATCCTCAGAGGGCTTTGAAGTGCTACCAGCGAGCCATTTGTCTCAACCCTGATGATTCTGATGCTGGGGTGAATTTTAAACCCTGCCTTTACCGATATTTGGGTAAGATATTCAATATTCACAGGAAAGAAAATTCTCAATATGAATGCAGGAAGCTATGTGTGAAGTACTAGAGGAAACTGGAAAGGAGAACCTGGAGATAGCTGTGTGTCGAGAGGCATCCGAAAAGTCACCCCGTGCCTTTTGGGCTTTTAGCAGACTTGGTTACCTTCTGGTGAATATTGATTCTATATCTGTTTGCTTGATCAAATCCCGGTCTCCTCCTTATTGCTTTGTTTCTTTCAGGTCCACCAACAAAAATGGGCTGATGCAATACCCAGCCTTCAGCATGCTATAAGAGGTTATCCCACATGTACTGATTTGTGGGAGGTCGTTTTTACTCTTCACCTTTTCAATCTATTTTTCTTCTAGTGTGTTCCAGTCTACCAAGTGATCAAGCTTCATGGCTGCCTTTCTTCCTTTTCAGGCACTAGGTCTTTCCTACCAGCAGATGGGTATGTTCACTGCTGCTGCTAAGGTGATTATTTGTTTTCATCATTTTTCTTTCTATGAAAATTTATCTGTTACATTTTTATTAGATAATGATTAAGTCAAAGATATGCAAACTGTTTGGTTTGGATTAGGTTTTCATTCTAAAATTAATTTCAAGGATTTCTATGAAATACCAGTGCTCTAAGAACTACAAAACCTTGATACCAATAGCTCTCACTTTCTCTCTCTCTCTCTCTCACCCCCATACACACCGCTTCAATAGCGACCCAGTAGGGAAGTTGTGCTACCCCGGTCAGAATAGTCACACACAGATATATCACTTTTAGAACATTAAAGCAAAAATAAAAAAAGGGGAACCATGAATATGATCTATGGGCCATAAGATGCACGAATGCATTCCTGCACTATGTGTCCCATGTTTCAATTATCTAATTCAATTGCAAGATGTCAAAAATAAATTCAATTGCAGGATGTCAAACATTGTTGGAGCTTGATAGACACTTCTAACTTGTGTAGTTGCATCCCATTCTAAATCTTATTACGTTGTATCTATTTCATGACCACCTCTATGGACACGAGTCAAAAAATTTGTCGTTAGCATTGCGTGATCAACTGTTCATATAACAACACATTGTTTCATTGAGTATTACATATCTTTTTCTAAATATAGTATCATAGGAGTTTTTTAAAATGTGAATAGTGCTTTCAGTGTGCTCAAGGCATTGTGAAGGTTGTGTGGTTGATGCAACTTCATTTTTATGGAGGACAATTTTGGGAGATATAGACTGAGCTTAGAATATCTTACGTTGCTTATTTTTTTGGAACAGTCATATGGACGAGCAATTGAGTTAGACGAATCAAGAGTTTTTGCTTTGGTTGAAAGTGGGAATATATTTTTGATCCTGGGAAACTTTAGGAAGGTAAAATGTCTCTTTATCGTCTTATTTTTTTTTTTTTGAAATAGCAGTTTTTGTTGTACTCATTTACTTTTCTCAACATATGGTGAGAACTCTTAGAATGAGCTGTGTGTTGGCTGCGATATTTGTTCTAGGTTGAACTTCTCTTTTGATTTTGATAATTCTTCTTTACTAACGTTCTGGGCTCACTGGTAAATTGTGATTATGTTTTGGAAACAGCATAACTGCATTTTTTCATTTTAGAATTTAAGAAAACAACATGCATTTGTGAACTTGTGCTGCAAAAGCATGCTTGTAGACTCGTAGTAGCATAGATGTGGCCTTAGATGAAAATTTTAAACACATTTAAACTAAATATGAAACTATGCAAGTAAATCCTTGAACTTGCACCAATCCATTTTGTTGTTTCATATCTTCAGCTTCTAACTTTACGGTCTTTTTCTGTTATTTCTGTTGTCTCTCTTTTCATTATGTTTCTGAACAAAGGGAATTGAGCTGTTCCGCCAAGCCATCCGAATCTCGCCTTTCAATGTATCTTCTCATTATGGCCTTGCATCTGCAATTTTTTGTTTTGCAAAGGAATGCGTAAGCTCTGGGGCATTTAGATGGGGGGCTTCTTTGTTAGAGGTTGGACATACATAACAATCTTTCTTCTCAAGGACTTCAGCGGTGCCTCTTCTGTTTTTCTGATCTTCAACAGGTTTTATGATTTTCTGAAGTCTAAATTTAAACTCTTTTAGGAGGCATCTAAGGTGGCTGTAGCATGTACATCGCTAGCCGGTAATATCTCATGCATATGGAAATTACACGGGGACATTCAGGTATAGGTGTTTATTTACAAAGATGATGTGTGATTAGACTGATTACTCATTACACTACCTTCTATTATGATTTCTTCATTTGCACACCTGTAGTCAGTGTCCAAAGAGAATATATTATTGCTAACCTATTGGAATATGCATTGTGTACTTGTAAACTTAACGAGTTGTCTGGTGATGCGAAAAGCTGAAGTGTTTCCCTAGGAATGTAGTGCGGAGAGTATAAAATAGGGTGGTGTTGCTTTTCAGTCAACATGTGAGTTTTCACACCTTCCTAACACTCCCTCTACATAGCAAATCTGTATTGTTTCTTTACACAAACCTTTTTCCGATTGAACTCGTTCAAGTTTGAAAGGTTAACCTGGAATATTAGGACATATGACAACGGTAAAGATGCAAAAAGTGTGACTTTTCGAATTGGAATGGCCTTACCTTTGAACCATAATCAATAGTTGTTGTTTGAAATGAATAATAGACTATATAATTGGAAGAATTGCCAAAAATGTAATAACTGGTTCTTGATCCAAAGTTCCAAACACAATTAGTCTGTAGCAAGAAATCAAGAATGCACGAGATATGTTTGGGAAAGCCAAGGTCCTAGTATCCGTAAGAATCAGAACTTGTGGTCTAGATTGTGTTCATTTGCTAAGCTTGATTTAGACCAAACACTTAGGCCTTAGCCTGGATTTGTTCTCAAATGTATGTGCCAAATATTGTTACTAGTGTAAGTAGGCAAGAACAAAGGGTATTCAAATCTGAACATAATGCAGAAGTGAGAACTTCACCCCTGGCTTGAGTGGTAGGAAGCTCACTCACTAGGACTCATGGAGAAATTCACCCAGGTTCGAGACCTAGCAGAGGCGTTGGCTCTTTGTGCGTCATTAGGTTGAGAAAAGTATGAACAAATACTACATTTTAATCGAGTCAATAGCATTTAAAAAGATATTGCATAAGTCAAGAACAACAAAGAGGCTTTAGGCAAGATGAATAACACGTTAAACCCTCTTTTGCAGCTTATCATGCAATTTCAGACGTTATGGATTTTATAATGTTGCAAGGTTTTATGATTGGGTCCACATACTTCACTCGTAAAAGAATAGCAAGTCAATATTAAGATAAGCCATTATTGGAACACACATTGTATCAGAGAAACTAAAGGAAGTGCTTGGGAAACTAATGTGACTGCTTTTGAAACTTCAATGGAGCATTCAAGTGAATGAAACTCTATTGATGAATATCAAAATTAATACATTCAAGTGATTCAACAATTATATTCTGTTTTGGTTGGTTTTTCTGACATTGCTTGCTCTAAATGAAATCAATTTTCCTCCCTAGCTCATGTACGCAAAATGTTTCCCTTGGATCGATGAAGGATTTGGCTTACAATCAGATGAGAAAGCTTTTACCAATTCGGTTCATTCCTGGAAGAGAACCTGCAGCATAGCTGCTATATCAGCCAGCCGTTCTTATCAAAGGGCTTTACATTTTGCTCCTTGGCAAGCTAACTTGTATACTGATGTTGCTATTGCATTAGAGCCCTGTTTCTCTTTGAAGGAGAGCCATAAAGACGATCCAAATCTTTGGTATTCATTTTGTTTCATCAATTGATCTTCTTTTTGTACTTTGCACGTATTTCACTTATATCTTTCTTGCTTATTTGTTAGGTCTCGGCCGGAGAAGATGTGCCTTGGGGGGTTAATGCTCGAGGGTTGCAATCAGGAATTTTGGGTGGCTTTAGGGTGTTTAACAAATGACACAATGTTGAAACAACATGCTTTTATAAGAGGCTTGCAGTTAGATGTCTCTCTTGCCGTTGCGTGGGCATACCTTGGAATGGTAATAACTTAATTTTGTGTTGTTAAATTCTAAAAATTATTCTTATCCTTTTGTGTTGTTAATACTAGGCAAGATTAGACACTCAATTTGACCATATCCTCCACCCCCCCCTCCTCACTCGCACTCCCTCAGTCCCTTGGCATCAAGTTTGATTATTTCACATCTTCACAGTAGTTGCAACTTATACTCCAATGCCTACAAATTTTTTTATTGCTATTTTTTTGGTATGCACAGCTTTATAGGAAAGAGGGAGAATACCAATTTGCACAAAATGCATTTGATTGTGCAAGAAGTATTGACCCGTCTCTTCCACTGCCATGGGCTGGAATGTCAGCTGATGCAGATGTGAGGTACATTTTGCTTTCTATGGTATACATCTATTTTTGAAAGGTTCTATGGTATACGTCCTATTAAATACTAATGTGCCATCTTTTGGATGAAATTTGAATTTGCATGTGCTTCTTTTTCAGAAATATGAAAGAAGATGAGGCATATGAGTGTTGTCTTCGAGCTGTTCAAATTTCTCCGGTATTAAATATTTTTCTCAGTCTGGAGCTGTGTTTACACACACACACACACATGTATGTATGCATGCATGTATGTATGTATATCATTGAAGAGGAAATACCATAAAATTACCATTAAAAGGGAAGTTTTTGCAACATTTTTAAAACCAACTGCAGAGATTTCATTCACCTTTATTCTGTTTGTGTTTCTCATGAAAGTTTATCATGATCAGTGTTATGCATTTTCTTTTGTTGTGATACAGCTTAGACTTTATCTTACTGATCACACACTAATGAGTATTTTATGGCACTGCAAATGCTATAATATTGTCCTTAAATCTATTTTTTGAAATATTCCTCTTTAATTGTTTTCAAGCAGCTGTCTGAGTTTCAAACTGGTCTGGCTATGCTTGCTCTACATTCTGGTTATATTAAGTCCTCAGAGGTATGTGTCTAACATTGAACTTGAGCATATTTAGAGTGAAGCTATTATCTAACCCTTAAGGGTGCAGGACACTGTTAATTAGAATCTGTTGCAGAAAAACAAATAAACAAATGAGAACTGATTATTGAAAACTTGTGCTCCAGGTATTTGGAGCTATCCAGCAAGCTCTGCACCGTGTCCCCAGTAATCCAGAATCACATAACTTGAAGGGACTAGTATGTGAGGCAAGGCATGCTTATCAAAGTGCTATCGCATCATATAGACTAGCACGCTATGCAGCACGCATATTCAGTGGAAAGGAATCAGAGACCTATCTAGACAGTATATCAATTAACCTAGCCAGATCTCTTTGTAAGGTAACATCCTTACTATATTTTTATGTATCTCTTTGTGGAATGATAAAAATGTGTACTTGAAGCATCGCGAATGATCTTCCGGTTTAATCGTTTTACACAATACAGGCTGGATATGTTAATGATGCTGTTCATGAATGTGAAGTTTTGGATAAAAAAGGTTGCTGTTAACTGTAATCAGATCTCTCTCTTTACCAGTATTTTTTGTTGTTAGAGAGAGTAAAAACTTTCTGTTTTGTGCTTTGTTTTTAGATGCTTCAGCATCAGAAATTGTCCATGAACTACAAATACTTATAGATGCTATTTGATTGTTACTTCCATTCTCTGGTCAAACTACCGATAATAGTTTATAATAGAATTTTTCTGGTTCAGAAGCGTGCAGCTTACTTTGAGATTATTTTTTCTTAATGATACACCAGGGCTTCTTGATGCCGAAGGTTTGCAGATTTATGCACTGTGCTTATGGAAACTCGGAAAAGATAATCTAGCTTTATCAGTGGCAAGCAAACTTGCCGCGAATATATCATCCACGGATAAGTCAATGGAATCTGTTTCTATTAGTTTCCTTTGTAGATTGCAATATCAAATTTTAGGCCAGGATGCTTCCATTTTATTCTTATTGAAACAACCCAAGGGATTATCACAGAGTCCAAAATTTAGCCTTGCAGCATCAGCTGTTCATGCATTAGATCCCAAGAATCGGCTTGATTGTGTTATTGCAAGTGCTCGCTACTCTGTTGCTTCAGTTGAAGAGTCTGCTGCACTGGATTTTCTTGCTGTGCTGGGTGAACTAGTAATATTTTAATTTGCACTATGTGTAATTTTATCTTTATGTGCTGATGCTAAATAATATTTTTTTGCTTTTGGTGTTGCAGTTGAAACAAGGATCTAGAGATTGCCTTGGATTTAAGAAGGGACTTCAATACGTGTGCAAGTCACTTCACATGTCTCCCAACAGCCACTTGATAAGGTTATTTCAATGGTTTTGATTCTTGTTAGGTGGGCCATATGTGCTTGTTAGACCACGTGTGTTGGGATGGTGGTGTGTTAGCCATATTGGTATACAATGATTTTTTTGAATTGGTCATATACATGATATTTGAGCTGGCATGGGTAGATCACTTGCTCAAATATGGGATAAGTTGGCAATGGATCTCAGTTATTGTTTTCAAGCTTGCTTCTGTATACTTCTAAAATTTGGATAATGTTGTCATTTTATTATTGTAATTTTCTGTAACTTCACAATTTTTTCCTTCATGACACACCGTCATTTCCCATTAAAGCTCACGTATTTAATGTTTTTTTACCACGATCTCTCAATTTTATGCATCTGCTTTGGCTTATGGTGAACAGGAATCTTCTTGGTCGTCTCCTGTTATTTAGCACCAATGGGAAAGATTTTCATGCTTCTACTAGATGTATTATCAGGAACCCTTCTGACCACCCAAATGCAGATGATAGAAGATCTGCACTTGAGATTTTTGGTGCTGAGGGAGTAGCTTGCCATGCCTTGCAGTGCAGCGAATTGTCACTAACCAACTGCAGAGGGAAATCTACATCAGGATGTAACACTGTGCAGCTGTTGCAGAAGTGTGTTCTTTTATTCCCTTGCATCTTGAGATCTTTCATTTCTATTATGATTCTTCTCTTTCCAACATCTTATCTGATGCTCAATTTTGTTAAACTATATAATGTTTTTGTTTTCATTGTTGACGTAATTTCACTTATTTTTTTCTTCACAGGAATTTGCATCATGAGCCATGGAACCAAACTACGCGGTACTTGCTCATAGCCAACATCTTTCAAAGGGCTCGGAGAGAGAGATTTCCTCATCATCTTTGTGTAGCGCTTGATCGGCTAACAAGTGTTGTGCTTTCTAATGAACTGTATTCAATAAAGGACCTTCCTCATCAGTATCAGAAGTTCCAGCTTCTACTTATAGCAGCTGAGGTCAGTCTGCAAAGTGGGGACTATGTAAACTGCATAAAGAACTCTAATAGTGCTTCAAATCTGTCCATACCCAATCAATATATCTTCTTTGCGCACTTGCTTCTGTGCCGTGCTTATGCTGTGGATGGGAATTCTGTTAAATTGTTCGAAGAGTACTTAAAATGCTTGGAGCTCAAAACTGGTTGCCATATAGGTTGGATCTGTCTTAAGCTTGTTGAATCCCAATATAAGCTGCATGCAGATTCCACTACTTTAGCTATCAGATTTGAAGAGTGTTCCAAAGATGTAAATCATTCATGGAACACGTGGCTAGCTAAATTCAGTTTGGTGCAAGGTCTGGGTGCAATATGGACAGGAGATTTCTCTGGCGCAGAAGAATATCTTTCACAAGCTTGCTTATTAGCCAGTGGCGAGAGCTTCCTATTTCTTTGTCATGGTACTCTCTCACACCGCACACACACTTTTGTTTCAGAGTGTATTTTTATTTTCTCTGATGAGTTTTTTTTTTTGTTTAAAATGGAATTCAGCTGCCATCTGCATGGAGCTTGCAAGGCAGCATTGTGATTCAAAGTTTATAACAATTGCTATTAGAAGTCTTAATAAAGCCAAAGAAGCTACTCCAGTTTGTATGCCTTTTATCTCGCTGTTGTTGGCTCAAGCAGAAGCAAGCCTTGGATCAGAGACAAAGTGGGAGAAAAACGTTGTTGAGGAATGGTCATCTTGGCCACCAGGTCAATCTTTACTTATTATTATTCCCTCCATTCCAAAATAAGGTTCCCGTTCAAACTATTCATTTTTTTACACATTTTCACTGACTGTTTCATAAAATATTAGTCAAGTCACCACATGTTTTGAAGAGCTTTTTGGTGTTTTTTTTTTTAAAATTAAATTTTCAGTTTTTTAATTCTATGCCAATTTTCAAATATATTGAGTTGAAAGTAATTGCAGTCAATTCAAGCATCGTAAACCAAAATAAAAACCTTATTTTGGGGTGGAGGGATCATCATCACCATCATCATGTTTTTAGCACTAGTTATTGAAGCTGATTTATTGTGTGACTTTGTATAATTCCCTGGCCCTGCCAATCAATCGTGCAGAAATGAAGCCTGCAGAAGTTTTCTTCCAGATGCATTTGGTTTCGAGGTTGTCATGGCAAGGTGGGGATAGGCTGTTGGAGGGCTATGCAAATTCCATAAGATGGATGCTCCAAGCCATCCACTTGAACCCCTCTTCGTCTAGATACTGGAGAGTCTTGAGAAGTTTATTGAGTAGCAGCAAGTGACCTGTTAGGTTAGGTTAGCTGAAACAACATCTCTGTCTCTCTCTGTGTAAATGGCTTCTTCTTCTACTTCTTT
>OOIL02000002.1:3562840-3595556 GCA_900332095.2 Cuscuta campestris
TTGCTCTTTGATGGGAGGAGGGATCAAAAGACTGCTTTTTGAATGTTAAAAATCTGTTTCTGATGATTTATAACAAACCTGTGGGCAAATAAATATATCAGCTAGGTTCCTCTGTTTCGCGTTACTCCCAGCAGCAGCGACACCCATCTAAAACAGTGTGGCGCCACTGTTTGTGAGTCATGACTCCCCATCCTGCTTGCCGTTCTTTTTTGGTAAAGAAAGACAACTGAAAAATGCATATATAAATAACATTTTTTAAATTTTAAGAAGGCCCCCAAGCATCAAAGTGTTGTTAAAATTAAGAGTATACAAAAAAAAAACGCATTGACCTTTTGCCATGTTAATGAGTAGATAAATAAATCATTACTTATGAGCTTGTGGCTGGTAGTTCTAGAAGTAATGACTTGCAATTTTTTGCATTAAATTACTCCTTTTGTCTTGTGGTAATGTTCCATAATGCTTTTTTGCACTAAATTTTTTCCTTCTTTGCATCATTTTCAATTATACAATTTCATTTTTAAAATCTTGGTGTTTGATCAATTGTTGACCATTAATACGGGAGTATTCAATAGATGATGGTAATTGAATGAAAATGATCAATTCTTTCGTATGGAAATGTTCTTCTCACTTTTCTTTTCGGTCCATCGGAAAATATTCTTTCCATTTCCATTTTTAACTTCAGACCCTACAATCGTGGGATACAATTAGGTTGTACTCTCTCCGTTTCAGAGTATTTGTCCACTTTCATTTTTACACACTATCCAATACACTTATTTAATCAATTTTATCTTGTAATTTGTATATTAAAAAATTATAGAAATTATATATTAATAATCTATATGTTAAGATAAATCAAACAAGATTACACATGACTATATTTAGGCTTACACTTTGAGAGAATTTGATGAGTCAAAGTGCTTAGATGAACAGTTCCAAAAGTCAAAAGTGGACGAACATAGCAGGACGGAGGTAGTATTTCTTTTTTAGCTTACTTTTTAAAGATAAATGTGAATAACACCAATCCACTTTCACACTCATTCATCCAAGACAATTTACACCAAAATTAAAGTAGCAACTTCTCTGGGAGATTGACATTTTTTTCTACTACTAATGCCATGTCCTTTTCACTTGATATGAAAGGTTCTGATCTGATTGAAATAAATTGTGATTTGTTTTGATTTTATCTGAATGTAGTTATATTTAAAACTATTTTTGATCTGTTTGATATGATTTGGTCTGATCTGATTTAAATAAGAAAAAATAATACTCCAGTAAGTAATAAGAATAAGTTGAAGAGATCATGACCTAAATAAGTATGCCAAGTCAATATGAGAAAAAAATTTCGAACTGAGTTATATTAAACTGAATTTCATCTCATTTGAATTGGATGCAGATTCTATGTGACATCATTAGATTTAATTTGGATTCAATCTATGATCGATTATAAATTGGATCCAATTTGAATCTTTAACACTATGTTTGGTTCAAGGAATTTGAAATGGAAAATAAAAGAAAATGAGATGGAAAATATCATTTCTTGTTTGGATAGAGAGAAAAAGAAAAGAAAAGTGGAAAGAAAAGGAAATTGAGAAGACAAAATATATTAAGAGGAGGGAAAATCAAATTCTTCCCATTTTGGTGAGGAAAATGAGAAAAAACCATTTTCTTTTCTTTTCCTTCCAAATTTCTTGAACCAAACATAGTGTAAGAGTCCTATTTGAATTCAATCTGCTGTCATTCCTAGTCATGGGAATGGACATTTTTTTAATAGAAAATTTGTACTGTATAGAGTAGTATGATCTTTTACATAGTGCCAATCTGAATTTCACCTTTGTCTTGGATAAGAAAAAAACTTCATCTTTTTGTCAATGTTATACTAGCAGAATTGACTTTAAGGAACAAATTTCAAAAATGATATTATTCCTTACTAGAATGATTTGTGTGATTATTAATTACCACGAGTCCGGCCCCACCTCCTCGAAGGGTGAGATTACAAATAATATTAAATGACTGACTCATTAGCAATCTGTCAATCTTACAACTACACACATTACAAGACAGCCTTGTACATACTTCTTCACTTTAGTAGTAATATTTCTACACCTATATGCTTTAACACGGTTAGAGACTATGCCTTGAGACAACTTGAGAGAGAGCTAAGAAGAAGTATAAGCTCAACTGCTCAATCCAACAAGACAGTGAAACGTTAATGCATAAATAGTAGTAGACATTATTATGATTATCATTACCACTACTACTAAGGGACTGCTGACTAACAGAACACCATCAGAAGAAATACCCTTTTCCTTCCCTCGAGCTTCTTCTTCTTCCTCTCCTATAATCTATCTCTGCGTCTGAGCTAGATGAACCGGGTGGGTATTTTCTGCCATATCTAGAATTCCCCATCTTGTTGGAGGAGAACCCATCCTCCTCCTCCTCGTCACTCACACCATGAAAGTTTTGCCCAGAGTTATCTCTAGAATGCTTCCGCACTGGATCATTATCTGAAAATGAAAAACTATATATGAAAATTCTGGTTTGGAACCCGGAAAATACTAGAGAATGATAAATATAGAGAGCAAAACATGGAGAAATTTTGGAATGAAAGACAATGTAAGAGGCGCTAAAATGCCATTTATTTATTTTCAATACTCACTTCATTTATTCTACGTCTATTATATACTCCGTAAACAATAAGAAATCCCAATATATGTAAACAGATTCACATTCTGTTTCCATTTCCACAGAGAAATTTCCATCTCCCTAAATGACATTTTCCCAGTTCCAACGGATCCTTAAGCAACCAGAGGATTATGCAGTAACGCGTTCTAATTCTTATTATGCAAAAAGGTCAGCAAGTCATTTCACAAATTCAAAAAAGGTTTAAAGTAATGTACTAGCAGCATATATATGTACCTGGTATATTGCTGTTAGGCCCCTGAACACGATATGAGCTTGCTCTGAGGTATTGCAGGGTTGACATATTTTTCTGACTCTTCTCTGCTTTATCTGTTG
Source organism: Cuscuta campestris (assembly GCA_900332095.2). Lineage (NCBI taxonomy): Eukaryota > Viridiplantae > Streptophyta > Magnoliopsida > Solanales > Convolvulaceae > Cuscuta > Cuscuta campestris. The sequence goes on from OOIL02000002.1 coordinate 3,565,856, forward strand.
ATAAGTTCATCATATGTTCTTGAGGCTGCTCCCCGGAGGCAAAAGGTGTGATGGTAAACAATGAGGTCTCATCATCCTCATCGTCATCATCAACTTTATCTAAGATGGCAGCATCAGAAATCTCCACATACTTTGAATTAGTTGTAGTGACGATTTCATCAGCACTGAAACCAAAGGATGCCCTGTAAGCCTCTCCCATCTCCTCTGTCTCCTGTTGTTTACACCAGGTTGTACTCTGCTTGCTCTGGTTTCTAGTGTCTGAATATGCAGCATCGGATTCCTTAGAAACACTGATCCTCCCACCAGAATGAGGGAATGAGGAGTGATCAATGTAAAACTGTGCAAACGTGTCCGGGCAGAAAAAATTAGAATCTTGATGAGAAGACTTGAAATCTTGTTGGGTGGGGGGAACTGAAGATGGGTCCCATGAGGAGCGGTCCCCAGCAGTGATTGATGATGAGAGGAAGTGGGCGTAAGGGACATCAGGAGAAGATGGGGTAGTGAGGTGTGACATCTCTGGTGGGGGTGTGAGAGGAGCCGTGGATGGTTCGGTCGTGAATGTGGAGAAAACGGGAGGAGACACAAGTTGAGTCTCGTGGGCATATGGGCCTATAGCAAACATATTACCGGACGACGACGACGCTAGGCCCCCCGGAGACGAGTAACAGTTTGGTGATTGAGCTGTTGAAGGGGTTGAAAAGGATGCAGGTGAAGAAGGCGGGGCTAGAAGAGACAGAGCCACCAGTCCTGTAGTAGTAGTAGTAGCAATAGTAGTCGTCTGGTTGGGAGCTGATTGGGGTCTGTTTGGCATCTGATTGGCCTCTCGCATTCGGGCAGCAGGTGCAATACGTTTACCACCTTTTTGTTTTCCGAAACAAGACAATCCACCCCCACAACATCCTATCCATCTTTTACGCTGTCAAAAACAAAAATTAGAAAAAAAGAAGTTTGAGAGCACATTCAAAATCACAAATATCCAAGACGGCATGGTGGCAAAGGACCTAGAGTTTAACACAGAGTACTACGTCCACATCATCTTAAGATACAAAGCCCGTTTGATGGATAGCAAATTTTGAACAACAGAGCTAGTCGTTTACAGATTAACTACTGTAGGCAGGTCAATTTTTTTTTTTAGTTAAGGAATAAGTGGCAGCTAAGCCTGGCAACACTTCTTAACAAAAGCCCTACACACTGCAAAACATCAAGAACTCCTACGGCCAACCTACCCATCAAAACCTCCAAGGCGGCTCTTTCAGCTAAACTAAAATAGCAAAATTCTATCATGATGTGCAGTACTAGTGGCAAGCTAACAAGTAAGTAGGAAGAGAAACACAGAACTATATGCATAGTATATTGTTTACATTGTCACCAGTACCAAGTGTTAAATATACATATATATATTACATGCGATGGTTAAGGATATAATGGAAAAGCTCCCCACAAAGAAAGAAAATGGGGAGTATACAATTAGTGTATATACAGCGTACCCCACGGTGAATCAAAGGATGTTTTTTTCTTAAGACTGTCGTATAAAGCTGATGATGGATGTGCAGTTGCAGAGTTTTGTTTATCAAAAGAAAAGGGGGGAAAAGAAAAACAAGCTGGAGCTGGTCATGCATCTGGTTTGAAGCTAAAACCAAAGCCACTCAAAAGTGCATAGATATTTCTTAAGACAACTCTGAAGTAGAAAATATTACTCCTAGCTAGCTAATTTACCATAGCAGATCTGCTTCTACAAGAGGTGATTCTGCTACAGGATGGATGATGATCTTGAATTTAATAGGAATTAGAGGAAGAAAAAAAACCTAAACGGCAAAATCCCCCCTCACCTCAGAACAAAGCAAGCTTTACAACAAGCAATTGCTAGTGATGGGAATCTGTGGGCATATAAATATAAAGGAAAAAAATAATCCGTAGTAAAATTTTAAAAGGCAAAAGGAAACAAGCAGATCTGAATAATACCGTAGGGCGAGGAGCAAGAATCGGAGGTGGCGGGAACCCATTATGCTCAGAACCCATTATTTTTTTTTTGGTAATTTTTCTTCTTCAAGCAACCACCGCCGGTGAGTTGTTCAACTGCGGCGGCTTTCCCATCCCACTACTAATAATTTCCAAATAACCGCACACAAGAGAAGACGAGGTGATGAATAATAATATATAGGGGTGAGTTGCTCCGTACAACTGAACAATTGGATTGGATCTTCTTCTAGCTGCTGCTGCTGCTGCTGATGAGATCTCTCCTACGTACTACTACTTACTGCACATAATTAATACACACAGACTGAGGTAGCGTGATGATATGTATGTATGTATGTATGTACGCGAAGGGAAATACAGAGAGAATGAGTGATTGTATGAATGAATGAATGAATATACAGTACGGAGTGAGTATTTGATTTGTAAATGGTTTGTGCTCAAATTCTACAATCTGTAATAATAGATTTTTTGGGGGTATGGAGTGTAGTAGTAGATGATTGCATTAAATGCTTCCTTATTAATCTCTCTCTCTCTCTCTCTCTCTATCTCTCTCTCTCAGATGCTGACAGTTCGAAGATTTAGGTAATGATAAACGTTGGTGTTTCTGTCCCTAGAGCTTTCTGGATTTGGTGATCTCCCCCTCTCTTCCTAAATAAATGACCAGAGAGAAAGAAAGAAAGAGATGGATGGGGTTTTTGCCTTTTGCTTTCAATCAATCACAACTACACAGGTTTAGTGATAGCTCAGTGTTTTTTACGGACTATTTCACTCACGAGTAACTTTTTTCAGGATGCGTTTGGCACATGGACAAATATTTTCTACAAAATTTTCATTCTATTTTTTTGTGTTTGATAACATAACTGTCGAAAAAAATTTTCTCATGATGAAACTAGCAAAAATAATTTATATTTATTTTTTAGGCAATGGCCACATTGGTGGTCGATTGATCCCATCTCATGGTGTGAGGCAAAAAGAGATCCTCTCTCCCTTATCTTTTTATTATGTATGCTGAGGGTTTCTCTCTTTTGCTGCAACAAGTTAGTCGTCAAGAGTTATTCATGGTGGCAGAGTGACTCCAGCCATTTTCCATTTTTTCTTCATTGTTTAAAGCTAATGTGTAGGAAGCTGATATGATTAAATAATGTCTATGCATTTATGAAGGATTGTCAGGTGAGATGGTTAATTTATTAAATATTTATTTCAGCAAGAACACAAGCAACGTGACTCATGGTGTTATCGCTAATTCTCTTAATTGGGGTGTCTACATCTAATAACATTGGGAAATAATTAGGGTTACCCAAGAACAAGAGGGTGGTGTTTGCATATATCGAAGTGAAGATCTCTCAGTAAATATGTTTCTGACATAAGAAGTTATTATCAAGTGTGGGATAAAATTCTACTCAAAACCTAGACTCAAGATATGCATATCTTTTCTATGAATGCTTTTCTATTCCTAAACTCTATTTGCTCCTACCTTGATCGCTTGATGAGCATATATTGGTGGGGCTCGGGTGGTTCGAATGATAAAAGTATTCATTTGATGACTTGTGATCGTTTGAGCACCCCAAAAAAATTTGAAGATTTAGAATTAAAGACCTTTGAACCTTTAATCTTGCTATATTAACTAAGCAAGATTAGCTGATCCTTACTAATGTAGTTATTTTCTCTGTGCTCTTTTTACTTTGACTCCTGCATGTATAGATTTTTGTCTCATTTGTTAGCTTCGATCACTCATGGGCAAAACAATATGATGTACTTGGAGTCTAGGACTCTGTCTTTGACTTTGCCCAATTTCTGACTTGATAATATATTTGTTCTCCCTAAAAAAGTATACTTCACGCTCACTCCATCGTAACCTGTAACCCCGTAAAATACAAAGTCATGATATTTCTTCTATCCATAAAGAACTTGAAATTTAGTGAGTGCTTTTCTGCGCTTAAAAACTGCAGCTACTTATAAGATATTTTTAACTTATAAGTCAGCAGTTGACGTGTTTTTCTATATGTATAAGTTGACTTATAACCTATTTATAATTGGAAAACATAAGTAAGTCTTACATATTTTAAACTAATTTTTTCATTTTTTTATTTTGACCAGATTGCTTACAAAACTATCTCACCCATTTTGAATATCCTCAAATATATCGTTCAAGTAATTTTATCTACACGAAAAAATTTAATTTATAAATAGCTTCTATGTTAAAACTGCTTACAAGCAATAAGTCAATAAGCACCAGTACAGACTACAGAGAAACACCTACTTAGTTTTACACAATCACAATGTGACATTTTGATATACCAAAACTATGTCATAAAATGAATCTAATCATACTAAATTTATGGTTATTTTTTATTTCTACATCGTTTTTTATATATACTAATTTAAAAATAACTTTAGTCAAACATTATAAATCAAAACATGTAATTTAAACTGGGACAGAGTTAATACTCCCTCCGTTCATAAATAAACTTTACATTACGCGTTACGATGTTTGACTGAAGTTATTTTCAAATTATTTTATATGAAAAATGGTGTAGAATTGAAAAATAAAAATTACATATTAAAAAACTATATCAAAAAATCTACAAACTAGAGGTGACATGACTATATTATTTTATAAAATAGGTGACAAAAATAGGCCAACAAAATGAATAAAGTTTGATCCTGTGAATAGTAAACGTAAAGTTTATTTGTGGACGGAGGGAGTAATATATTACGGAGTAAAATATATTTTCCCCACAAACCATGATAAAATTTTTAAATTTTGACCAAAAAATATAAAGATGTTTCTAGGATTGATGTAATTGATAGTGTAGCAAACAATTACACTAATAATATATACGGAGGTCATTACGGAGTACTTTTTAGTATCTCGGAGTGTCTTACAAATATTTGAATAATAGTAATAATAACAAAATGAAATCAATAATAAACAGGTATGCAACCACTCAGTCCTCTTTTTGAAAAACCTAAAAAAAAAAAACAAATACGCAGTAGGCACCCAAACCAAATGGACCAAGAGGCAGCAAGAATGAATAACAATAGTAAATCTAAACACAGGAGAAGAAGAAGAAAGCCCCAGCGAGAAATCTCCACATTTTCTTTGCCTGAAAACAGAGAGTCTCGCTTGCTCGCTCGCTCACAGCATCACACCTTGGAATCACCAAGATCTATATCCTTAATGGGAGGGTTTTCCACTCCCTCCTTGAGTAATCTTAGTTCCTCTTCTGTCAAGCTGTGCTTTGAGGCAGGAGTGATCTTTGTTGTTGCATTGGCAGCCTTCTCAAGCTCCACAGCCCAACTATATATCACCATTCCAACCACTGCAGTCAGCATTCCCATGATATTCTTCATAGTCAGCTCCGAATCAAAGAGCAGCCACCCCAAAGTGAGTACACAAACCGTCTTCATGTGCCCTAACACCTGGAACGAAACTGCCGAGAACCTCCCAATGCACAGATATTGGCTGATGTTGCAGAACACGGCTAGAGAACATGAAAGCAGTATAAAGAACTGCACAAATCCTCATCAATCAGTAAGAATCTCATGCTAATCAATGCACATGAACCAACACTCATCAAATATTCTGAATAGTCATGGAATCTGTATCCTAAGATTACATTTTCAAATTTGTTATTCTGTAAAATGTTTGAAATTCCATACATTTTCTTCTAATGTGCAAATAATCATGCACTCCATATTAAGTTATAACCATATAGACTCTGTTTTGCTTAGATGCATGTTGGTTATGCCCTTTTTTTGTAGGCAATACTTTTTCTCCTATTTTGTTATTTTATATGTTTTTTTTGTGGGTGGATGGGAGGGGTCATTATATCAACTCGTGCCTTCCTTTTTATTCACTACAAAAAATGTGGTTTGATCTGCCATAAGTAAAGCATTTAGTTTGCTGCTGATTTAATGAATTGATGAATTAAAAAAGGAACAAATTCTTACGGTGCTAAAAATTTGAATTGATTTCAAATCATATCAAAGGCTTATGACAAATCAGATTCAAATCCAGTTCAGAATTCAAAATTTGACAAAGAATACGACTACACATTATCAAATCAACTCCGAAGAGGGATATACCTGGCTATTCAATTCAATCAGTTTATTTACAGCCCTATTTGGGACCAAAGAAAACTTAAGAAGTAACTTCTCTTTTGGTATGTATGTAGTGTATAAAAATCTTCTACAGTTTGCAAGAAATTGGTTGTTATTGACACATAGGAAATAGGATGATACAGTAAGAGGCATATTATTCAAGTGCAAGAAATTGATATGATACAAAAACACTTACAATTGCGCCAGAAGAATACTTGTAGTCTAGTATTAAGTTTCCAGAGAGAAAATAGTCAACAAAAGGACCCAGCACAAGGAGAGACGCAGCTTGAATTGGAGCTGTTCTGCTCAATAACTCAAAAGATCCAACTGAATACTTCTTTTGCAAGGAACCTATGGACTGTGCACCAAACATTAAAAAAACAAAACGGAAATGTTAAAATTCTTGTGATTGTGCTAGGGCTATGAATCAATTTCGTAAATGTGTAGGATGTAGAAGTACTTACAATTTGTTGCAATGAGGTAGAAAACACTGCTACACATGCACAAATAAAACCTTTGGCATTAATTTTGACATCGGTCACAGTGCAAACCCCCACTCCAATGACAACCACCACAACGGCCATTTTAACCTCCCTGCTGTAATGCTTACTATGAATGATCCATTCCATCACACATACCACCGGAATCATACTCAATTTTGAAATCTATGCCAGAAGTGTTACCAAAGGTTAGATGCATGAAGAAATTACCCTTTAAAGTCATACAAAAAACTATGCTGATATTTCATGGCTTTGATACCAATGTTGAACAACTCAAAAAGGGATTCATCTTACCATGTTGAGATTTAGGGTGCTTTCGATACATCCAAAAGTTAAGAAAGACATGGGTATGCAGTTATGTGTGTGCTGATTAGAGTAGATAGGTGGGTATGTGCGTGATAATTCCATGCTAAAGTGGGTTATGTCTTATTCTCCCTGCTTATCCCTCCCTCCAAAAACCATAATTCCACAATCTACTGCTACAAGAAAAGTGTGGAACCAGAAGTAAATGTAAAAGGCAAAGTAGAGAGGATGGGGGACTGACAATTAAATTGATTATTTTGCTTCAAAATCTCAATCGGTGCTTTACTATAAAATAGAGTACGTGACAATTGGCATACAAACATTCTTGAAAAGTTTACTCCCTCTGTCCCTAAATAAAAGTATTGGTTGGTCTTCATGGAGTTTAAGAAAGTTGTTGAAATGTGAAAAGTGTGTGGATAGAATTTTTTTATAGGCAATTAGGCAAAATAAAGGTTGGGAATCACATGTTCATATTTTTATGGAAAGAAAGGAAGTGAGATGTTTATTTTGGGACTGACAAAAAAGGAAAGTGAGAATTTTATTTAGGGATGGAGGGAATATATCATTAAGTTGTTGTTGTGTGTGCACGCTTAAAGAAGCATTGTAGTTAGAGTGATAACCTTTATTTACCTTCTCTGGTCCACCCTTCCAATAACAAATACAGTCTACTACCATTATGGGGAAAGAGTAGGAAAACGATGGGATGCAAAAGGTACAGCAAAATTGAATGCAAAAGGTAAAGCAAAATTGAATGCAAAAGGTAAAGCAAAATTGAATACAAAAGGTAAAGCAAAATTGAATGTTTGAGACAGGCAATTATATTGAATCTTTTCATTAATAATTCTAACAAACAATTTTCTATAAAATATATGGTAGTAGGTTACATATAAAAGCACGTTCATGTGATGGACTGGTGGTAGGCTTCAAGTTGATGTGTGTACTGCAATCCCTGATAATGACACATCAAGGGCTTGGGAAACTTTATACCTGATAAAATCCAACTGAGTTTAGCATGAGACTGAAATTCATCCCTGTAATAGACATATTCGCAACAATTGAAAACCAAATAAGCTCCCACAAAGGAATATGCTTTGATGCCGAGAGCCCAGTAGCATTTGAAATCATCCCAACAAGTGCAGTTACAGCAAAATGGAATCCAGTCAACGTCGTTGCTGGATATTGAAAAAAAGCACTGTCAAATTTTTGAGCTGTGAAGTGTTAACTGTAATCTTTAAAGAAACAGAAAATACAATAAAGTTTGAGTTAACCTTATGCAAATTGAAAGCAGAAAATATAAGATATACATCATATGGCAACGAGGATTTAAAAAAAAAACAAAGATCCTACAGGTCACAACTCATATATCATCTCACATCACTTGCGAACTTCTGTTAAAATAACAAAGACACTCTTTCCACTTCCTGAAACAGGTAACTCGAAGGGGAGAAAAGAGAAATAGACATACTTCTCAAGATTTCATATCAATGGTGTAGAATATCAATAATATACATTTTTGATGGTGGAAAACATCATGATGATCTAAACGCAGCTGTGTCACATATTGTTAAAAACTTGCTGCCACTATGTCGCACCCTTTTTTACCCAATGCTAATGTTGCATAGCATAGCGAGATTTTACAAATTATACAAAGAATATAGTGATGTCGGACTAGCTGATGTAAACCAAAAGTAGGAACTCTCAAACGCAAAACTGGATGATGGGAAATGAAATAAGTAGTCCTTCAGTGTCACAAAAAGAGGAGCACAGCAACCCTCTTAGCTCAAAACTGAATACAGATCCGTTGAGAGGAGATGGGGACGGGTCGTCCAAATCTAATCACAAGTTAAACATCGGGAGCAATCACAGCGCCATGACAATAGCCATGGCTCTGAAATGATTGAAGCAGTAACACGAAAATCCGGCAAAACAAACAAAAAAACTAGTAGTAAATTTTTAATTTTGATTAGATGTCGGATGGAGATAGAAATTGGCATCCGAATCTAATGATAGGGGGGAAATTTAGCAAGGGGTTCAAACAAAAAAAAAGGATATCTAAGGAAGAAGATGTTGAGATCTATGTAGTGGAGATGCAAGTACGTAAATAGATATAGAGAGAGAGAGAGAGAGAGAGAGAGAGTTACCAAAGCTGAAAGAGTAGCCGTGGTTGGACATGAGCTGCTTGTTGGCGAGGATGATTCCGACGGAGCTGACGACGTTCATCGCCCATGCTCCGACGTCCGACACGGCGGAAGCTTTCTTATCGGATTCCATATTCTATTTGGAGGAGAGATCCGCTCGAAAACAAATGCAGAGTGGGGTTGGGGAAGAGGCAAATCTCTAATAGATCTCAAAATGGGAAAAAGACAAGGTTAGAATGATGATGATGATGATGATGATGATGATGTTCAATTGATACCTTGCTTCCTAAATTAAGAATGGAGGGAGGGAGGTGCCTATTTCACTTGGTCAAGTAACTACAGGAGGGAAGAGGGGGAGGAGGAGGAGGAAGGGACATGTGATGTGATGCAGAGTAGGTGTTGTCTGTATGCGTAATGGCGATGATGATGAATGAATGGATCTGAAACAAAACAAAAACAAAACAAAGAGGAGAGGGGAAGGGGAGGGATATGGAGGAGTGCGGGAGATATTGAAGACAGAGAGGGGTTCGAGATATGCGGTAGAGGAGGGTGGAGGAGAGAGAGGGGATCAACGTTTGATTTTTCCTTCTTTCAAATCTTCTCCTTTCCTTCCCCAGCTCACTCCTTCCTTCCCTTATTTCTCCTTTTACTCGTCTTTTTTCACTCCCTTCCATATATACAAAGAGGCTCCAACTCCGCAAAATTAATGACATTGAACAATAAAATTTGGATTAGTGTTATCGTCCTCTTAAAATTTACTTGTAAAATATAGATTTTCTTACATATTTTTTATGATCTCATAACTTAATCTCTTTAATTTTATAATGGTCAATACTGTTCTTTTGAATTAGATTTTCAAAGTTAGATATTGAAAAAAACTAAAAGAGTTAGAAAATATTGAAAGAATTTAAGTATTAAAAATTCACTCAATTAAATAATCATTCAAATAAATATATTAAAAAAATTTAATTTTTGCTAAAAAAGAAGCCATCATAATCTCTGCTTGAGGCGATATGTTAAAAATTTGGATGTATAGTGTTATTTTATAGTAATCACGCATAAATACTTTTTAATTCGTTGTTGGAGGAAACTCGAAGAAGATGGAAGAAATTAGAAGAAATTTGAAAAAATTGGAAGGACTTGGAAAAAATTGGGAGATAGATTTTCTAGCCCAAAAGGAACATGTCCTTAATCACTAAGAAATCTCCTTGAATATATGTGATATGTAGAAAAATCATAGAAATATAAATACAAATAAATTACTAGTCGATTAAAATTATTTTCTTATTTATTAATTAAACATTCTAGCCATATTATTATAAACTTTAAAAAATCTAAGAACATGAACAACAATAGCTAATTCTAATATAGAATCGTATAAACATTAAAAATTGATATGAGTACTTTATATATTTACATAAAAATACTTTGATGTTATAATAAAAATGAAAGTATTATATCAAAAAATATAAATTCTTCGTAATTGATTTTACATACGACGTCTTTGCATTGAAAGTATTTGAAATTTTCTAAATGTTTGTTGGCACTCAATACATATTTTTTATGTAAAATTGAGCCGAAAGGAACAATAACCTTCCATTTGATTTTTGTTTTTGTGTAAAAATTAAACAAAAACACCAAAGCTAATACTACATATTGTTATTGTTTCATCGAGTTAGTGTTTTTACAATTTTTTAATTCTTATAAATTTTTACTCTTATAAACCGAAAAAACCAAAAAAAGCGAAATAAAAACCGTATAAAGCCGAACCGAATAACTAACGGTTTACATATTTTTTATGCAAAACCGAACCGAACCGCCAATTTACCTTCCGTTTTGTCTTTGGTTTTGGGTGAAAACCGAACCGCCAAAACCGAACTCACCCCTAAGTGTAACAGTGTAATAATGATAGTACGAACAACTAATTTTTATTTCAGTCTTAAAAGATTTATGACTCTTATTGTAGTATTTTCATAGTTTTTAATTTTATTTAGAGAGTTCCCCATTAATCATTTGAAAAGTGTGTTTTGATAACTTTTAAAAAACTAATTAGCAAGACTGCAAGAGTGTTTTGATTAGTATTTTCAAAATAAAAAAAATCCAAAAACTAGGGGTGTAAACGGATTTTAATCGGATCGGATGTGCCATTACTAAATCCGCATCCGTTTATTTTTGTCGGATATCGAATTCGGATACGGATCTAGACGGATATTGAAAAATCAAAACCGTATCCGCATCCGTCGGATATTGGTCGAATATTGGATATATCCGTATCCGTTTCCAATTTTTAAAACTAAATTAAAAAATACTTGAACTTTCAATTAAACTAAATTAAAATATTATTAAATTAACTATAATTTTTATGGGATATTAATTTTCTTATTTTTTATAGTTTATGATATTTTACGATGACTTCATATCATAAAATGATATACACAGTACATATATACACATACTTTTATGTGTTTACACATATATTTTGCATATAAAAATGTCTTATACTTTGAGATATCTATAGAGAAACAAAATATAAAAATAAAAAATTAGGAAAAACTATATATAACAGATCAGATATACGGATATACGGTTATTTAAACAGATGTCAATGCGGAGCGAATTATAAACGGATCGGATGTATGATTACCAAATCCGTATCCGTTTAGCAATCGGATATCCTTAATCGGATTCGGATAATAACCGCTTTTAACAGATGCGGATATTTTCCATATAAACGGATACGAATGCGGACGGTAATTGAATTTTCGGTTATCCGTTTACAGCCCTACCAAAAACATCACTTCTGCAAATAAGGCCCTATTCTTATATGTAATTGCATGTGCAAATGTTCCATAATTGGCCATTCATTATGATTAATTACCATTATAGGATCCTATTTGCTGTTTTTGTTGATTAAATCTATAATCCAACTCAGACATAGTAAAACTTGTTCTTACTGGTCAAGATGGAGTAAGACCGTCAGATGTGACTGAGACCAACTCGAAGGCCAAAACTGCATCGTTTGTTAATGACCAAAGATGATCGATCGATCGATCATCCGTGTCCCCCGATTCACCCAATTTCCCTTTCATACGTAGCAGCTCCCGGAGTCTGGTGGCGCGATGAGTTCCCTTGCAGGATCTGTAAGCGCCGCTCATCCACTTGCTCTACCGGCGTGGAATGGCGTCGTTAGGGTTTCAGGCACACCGACTCATTTCTGGGGGAAGAAGAGGGGAAAACCGAAGAATAGAGAAGTTGTACGAGCGTCCATGGTGAAAGCTAGACCCAGTCTGGTGCCCGCCATCAGAGATCGGTTGCCTGACACTAGTAATCCTTCTTTGCAACGAGGTGAAATCTCCTCCTCCGGTTCATCTAGCAGTGATCGAGCAGATGATATGCAAGCTGAAGCTCGGGCATTGGCGCGTGCAGCTAATGCTTCAGTTTATAGCCCACAACTCTTGTTTACCAAATTTGGCTCTCGACCCCTCAAGGTACAAAAGATCTCAAACACTACGCCAATTTCAATTGACAGTGCGGAACTCTTCGTACAATCATATCTTCACCTGGTTATAACTTTTGACTTGGATAATAGGTAGTGAGCAGAGGGTTCGAAATCATAGTTAGGCTATGTTCTTTCGCCTTTAAACTGTGGCTGGACGAATTGAATGGCCAACTCAACCAAAACAGAAGATTGAGGGCGGTGGAGTTGAGGCAGATTTTCACCACTTTAGGCCCTACTTTTGTTAAGATTGGCCAGGGATTATCCACCCGACCAGATTTATGCCCTCCAGAGTTTCTTGAAGAGCTATCTAAATTGCAGGTACTCACACTGCAACTATCAAAGGATATATTGATACAACCCATCTCTTCCATCTGGACTCTTTACAAAATGAATGTTTTAGTTGTTGCTTTAAAGTCCTTAAGTAGAAGGAAAATGATTTACAATCTGATACAGAAGAATGAGAACATGGAGTAGTTATTATAAGAAATAGGGTGTCAAAAAAACTCCACTACTTATCGAAGCCCAATAAGAGCTTTGTTTACAACTGTCCCTTTTCCCTCCACCTTAAGGATACATTATCCTCTTTCAAAATTTGAACATGTAAAAGAAATATGCAAGTGTTATTGAGAAAAGAAGAGTTTAGTGTTAGTCATGATTTTTAATACTAGTAAAGGAAATTGAAGACAACCATTGATATACTCAATTTAATTCAACACATTGTAAATGTGCTCCAAGTAGGGCATTACCAATCAAATCTGAGCCTGAACGTCTTGGTCTTTATTTTGGTTTGATTTAGCTATATGGATGTTCGGGTTTGAACTTGTAGCTTGGTGAGCTCAAAGTATGAGGTACAAGTTTGTCTCAACACATGTTCGATGCCCTACTTCAGTGTTTGATACTATTGAAAAATATGCTCAAATTTAGTAGCTCAACTCATGCTCGATAATTGGCTTGTGTTCGAATAGTTTGACGAGCATTCAATCTGTCAATAATCTTATTTAGATCTAGAAATTACACCAAAGTCTGAATTTTGATACATACACATGCATATGTATGTATGTATTGTAAGTGCCGATGAAGATAGAGTTGTATCTATGTATTGTGCAAGTGTTGTACGCTTGTATTATCTTTCTATCTTTTAAATGTAAATATTTTTCAAACATTAATTTCAGACATGCTCCTAAATGAGTGAAAATCAAAATGCAGAGAAGCTGAAATAACAAACACACCCAGACATTTGGAAACAACAAACTGAATGAAAAGTTGTTTTCAAATATATACCCCCCCGGTCTTTGGAAAAAGAAACTACACACAGAAACCTGAGCTTGAATCTAGGATAGTAAGATCTTAAGTTCCTAAAATCGCCAGAATTTTTTGTACTATGTATCTTTAGAAATTATATTTATAACAAGCATTCCAAAAACACTTCTTCTTCTACCAGATTTCAGCTGCCACTTTTGAAGCGACAATGAGTGGGAGCTTGATTCCTCTTACAGCTCTAATTACCATAATTAATAAATGAGATAAAGCTAATTAATAGTATAACAGAAGTGATCGATTGAAAGCTTATGCCGTTCATGGTGAAATGAAAGAAATGGAAGGAGATTATGGTTAGAAGAGAAGCTGATGCTATTTATAGGTGTTTGATATGTGCTCTAAAAACTATAACGCCAAACATTACCATGTTTGAGCTCAGCTCGAAGAAATATTTGTGTCTAAATGCTGTTCATATTTGAATCCCAACATTGTTAGGCTTGAAATCAAGCTTAATCTGTTCGATAACTCCTATAACTCCAAGGATAAATGTAATGAGATTATTCTAGATGTGATAGTGCTGAACCAAAGGGCCAATTTAAGGAGTACAAAGTTCTTATCATACCCTCATGACACATACATTTTAATCCAGAGGTGTCCATAGATGTATTGTTTTCAATTAATTTAGAGTTTCAGACTTCTATATAATTTGAAGTGTACTAGACTAATTGTTCTGGTCGCTTGTTGGTACTGTGTAGGATGCATTGCCTACTTTTCCTGACACGAAAGCATTTTCCTGTATTGAGACGGAGTTGGGATGCCCACTCGATGCAATCTACTCTTCTATATCTGCATATCCAGTTGCTGCAGCTAGTCTGGGCCAAGTTTATAAAGCTCAACTGAAGTACACTGGTCAGGTAGTTGCTGTCAAGGTTCAACGACCGGGTATCGAAGAAACAATAGGATTAGATTTTTGCCTTATAAGAGGCTTAGGTGTTCTCATCAATGAATATGTTGACACGATAACAAGCGATGTTGTTGCTCTCATTGATGAATTTGCTCGTCGAGTATATCAAGAGCTCAACTATGTTCAGGTTAGTTTTACTAGCACTTCATTGTTATTCTCTCGAACCACATGTATGTAAAATTTATCTTGTTTTTTTAGTCTTGCAGGCTGGATATGATTCCCTAAGTTGTTTCAAATAAATGAGCTTCAGTTTTAGACTTATCTGAACTCCTACAATGCTCCTCCGGGTTTGAATGTTAATTTTGACAGGTCTATGCAGGAAGGACAGAATGCAAGAAGGTTTAAGAAGTTATATGCAGACAGAGATGATGTTCTTGTCCCAGACATTTTTTGGGACTACACGAGTGGGAAAGTTTTAACCATGGAGTGGGTGGAAGGTGTTAAATTGAATGAGATAGAGGCCATTGAGAGACAAGGGCTAAACATTTTGGATCTGGTGAACACCGGCATCCAGTGCAGTCTCAGACAATTGCTGGAGTATGGTTATTTTCATGCGGATCCTCATCCTGGAAACCTCTTGGCAACACCTGACGGGAAGCTTGCTTTTATTGATTTTGGTATGATGAGTGAAACTCCTGAAGAAGCAAGATTTGCAATTATTGGTCATGTGGTTCACATGGTTAACCGGGACTATGAGGCTATGGCTCGTGACTACTATGCATTAGACTTCTTATCGCCTGATATAGATGTTTCTCCTATTGTACCAGCACTTCGAGATTTCTTTGATGATGCACTTAACTCTACCGTGAGTGACCTTAACTTTAGAACAATTGTTGATGGGTTGGGAGCTGTGTTGTATCAATACCCTTTTAATGGTGAGCGACTTCTCCAATTCTAGTCTTATCTTTTCTTCCTAATCTATTTGCTTATGAAGTGTACTATGTTTTTAAATTCTTGTTGTAAAATAAAAGAACACGATGACTTTTGCTTGAATGTAAACAATACAGCCACTTGCATTGTTTCTGACATTTCTGTTTCAATTTTTTGAATTTGTTTTTGCAGTTCCACCTTATTATGCATTGATTCTAAGGTCACTCACTGTTTTAGAAGGCTTAGCTCTATATGCTGATCCTAATTTCAAAGTACTGGCTGCATCATATCCATATTTTGCTAAAAGGCTTCTTACAGATCCCAACCCATATCTTAGAGATGCTCTCATTGAGCTGCTTTTCAAGGATGGGAAGTTCAGGTCTGCATTGAGTTTCCTGTTTCATGCTCCCTCCGTCCCAATTTTGATTACAAATTGGAAATTATGAGGCAAAATCCTACATCTTTTGAAATCATTTTCATTACAAATTGGTACATCAATAAAAAAGAAAAATAACATTTTAAAAAACTACGTCAAGTTCTACAAACCAAGAGGTGACAAGAATATTTTATTTTATCAAATAATCAATGAAAATACACAAATAAACAAAAGTTATTGAGAAGTGAGAAAAAAATTGTAATCAATTTTGGGACGGAGAAAATATATACTTGGTGGACTTGTATTGTCTGCCTCTCTACTTTCAAGCAGGGGCAAGGTATGTGTACACACACCCTTCTCAGACACTAATCCAATTGGGTACCGGGTTGTTGTTGTTGGACTTGTGTTGTCTACTAAGTAACTCGTGACCTCATCCTTTTGCGGTAGGTGGAATAGACTTGAGAACCTGCTTGACCAGGGAAAGAAAGATCAAGATTTTTCTGCAAAAGATGCTTTTCAACCTGTCCTGAAGTTATTATTGGGTCCAGATGACATGGCGTTACGGGATTTGGTGACTAAAGAGGCTATCCGTGTCACTGAAGCAGTCATTTTGGGATCAATTATTGAATCTTATAACTTCATCCCTGGTCCCTTGAGGTCTATAATCTTCAATGGCAATGCAGCTGGTCTTCTTGTAATGAGTACTGCAGAAGAGAAAAGTATGATGGATCTCAGGGCACAAGTATTTAGGATATGGGGTCTTTTACTATCATCTAAGGGTTTTGATCCAAACCTTCTACAACCAATTTTACAGGTAATCTATATCTAGCAATATACGAGTATGTTTGGCAAACTGACCTGAAAAGGCTATGTTTGGCAAGCTGACCTGAAAAGGCAAAAAGGTGAAATAGTGACTTTTTTTAAGGGGTGAAAAAGTGACATAAAGCTGAAAAGGTAATTGATTATTTTTTGAAAAGCAGGTGACTTGTTATTTTTCAAGTCAATCCATCTAACTGATTGTATTTCACGTATGAACAAACTTAAATTTTTTATTTACCAAAATACTCCATATTTAATAGTCAAATCAATCCATTGAAGTCAAATAAGGTGCGTGTTTTGTTTGCCAAACATAATCCTAGTATGGAATTCTCGGTCAAAGAGGTAGTAACATCTACTTTCACTTACATTTGTTGAGGTCTCCGAGCATGAATTGCATTCAAAAAATTCGATTTATAGCTTGCTTTTATCATTAGTTAAATGAGATACAACACACCCATTATAATTGGGAGGATAAAATGTACACATGTTTATCCCTATATAAAAAAATCAAAGGCTATTTTTGCTAACCCTTAATGCATTGTTGTGTTTACTACACCCAAAACTTCATAAAAAGTGGCAAGAGAAATTTTATGTGCCATTTTGACTCGGTCCATATGCTTGAAACTAGCTAAAACTTTGTCAATGATGACCGTTGTAACTCCATTGGCAAGTGAAATAGCTGAATACAAAAAAAAAATAGTTGTGTGTTATTATTTTGAAGCTAACTTTTGAAGCACTGATGACCAGATACTTCAAGAACCAGAGGCACGCCAGATTGGGGGGAGTGTGGTTGGTGGAATAAGCCAACGCCTTGCTGCACGGTTACTGCAACAAGTTCTTCAACCTCCTCCTTCTGGATAGGAAATGGCATCTGCGCATTCAATCTATTGGTCGTTCGAAGAAAAACTTAAACATAGTGTATTTACGCATGTCAGATATGTTTTTTTTAATTACAGTAGGTTTTTTTGCATTATAAAACATGTGATAAAATTTCAAGCCCAAATCAATCTATTGGTTGTTCGAAGAAAAACTTAAACACAGTGTATTTACGCATGTCAGATAGGTTTTTTTAATTACATTTTTTTGCCTTGTTTTACATCCATAAAAAAAGTTGCAAAATTTGACATACATGCTTTTATTTGCATGTAAAATACTTTGTAAAAGTTTCATGTCAAAAATACTTGTCAATAATGTTTAAATTAATAGTTTTTTTTAGTTTTGGACTCGTGCTCTAGGGTACCATAACATTTTTGGCAAAATTTTAAATTTATCAAAAAAGTTACAAAATTTGACATTGATGTTTTTATTTGCATGTAAAATTCTTTGTAAACGTTTAATGTAAAAAATACTTGTTAATGATGTGTAAATTATATTTTTTTTAGTTTTGGTCTTGAGCTTTAGGGCTATCATCACATTTTTTGCCAAATTTTAAATTCATCAACAAAGTTGCAAAGTTTGACATGAATGTTTTTATTTGCATGTAAAATCTTTTGTAAAAGTTTAATGTTAAAATACTTGAAAATAATGTCTAAATTATATTTTTTTAGTTTCGGTCTCAGGCTATATGGAAACCATCATATTTTTTGGCCAAATTTTAAATTCATCAAAAAAGTTGCAAAAAATGACATGGATGTTTCTATTTGCATGTAACATCCTTTGTAAAAGCTTCATGTCAAAAATATTTTTCAATAATGTCTAAATTATAATATTTTTTAGTTTTGACCTCGAGCTCTAGGTCTATCTTCACATTTTCGGCCAAATTTTAAATTTATCAAAAAACTTGTAAAATTTGACATGGATGTTTCTATTTGCATGTAAAATCCTTTGTAAAGTTTCATGACAAAAATACTTGAAAAAAATGTCTAGATTATACTGTAATTTTTTTTAGTTTTGCCCTCGGGATCTGGGGGTACCATCACATATTTGGCCAAATTTAAAATTGATCAAAAAAGTAGCAAAAAATGACATGGATGTTTCTATTTGCATATAAAATCTTTTGTAAAAGTTTCATATCCAAAATACTTGTTAATAATGTCTAAATTATAATTTTTTAGTTTTGACCTCGACGTTTAGGGGTACCATCACATTTTTTGGCAAAATTTTAAATTTATCAGAAAAAAATGCAAAATTTGATATGGATGTTTCTATTTTCATGTAAAATGCTTTGAAAAAGTTTCATGTCAAAAGTACTTGTCAATAATGTCTAAATTATGTTTTTTTTAGTTTTGGCCTCGAGCTCTAGGACTATTATCACATTTTTTTGGCCAAATTTTAAATTCATCAAAAAACGTGCCAAATTTGACATGGATATTTATATTTGCATGTAAGATCTTGTATAAAAGTTTCATGTCAAACGACTTGTTAGTAATGTCTAAATTATACTACCTCCGTCCCGCTATATTCGTCCACTTTTGACTTTTGGAACTGTTCATCTAAGTACTTTGACTCATCAAATTCTCTCAATGTGTAAGCCTAAATATAGTCATGCGTGATCTTGTTTGATTTGTATTAACATATAGACTATTAATATATAATTTCTATAATTTTTTAATATAAAAATTACAAGATAAAATGGATTAAAGAAAAGTATTGGATGGTTGCAAAAATGAAAGTGGAAAAATATAGTGGGACGGAGGGAGTAATTTTTTTAGTCTTGGCCTCGAGCTCTAGGGGTACCATCACATTTTTTGGGCAAATTTTAAATTCATCAAAAAACTTGTCAAATTTGACATTGATTTTTCTATTTGCTTTTAAATTCCTTTGTAAAAGTATCATGTCAAAAAGACTTGTCAGTAATGTCTAAAATATAATTTTTTTAGTTTTGGCTTCTATCCCTAGGGGTACCATCACATTTTTTTTGGAAAAATTTTAAATTCATCAAACAATTTCCCAAATTTGACATGGATTTTTCAATTTGCATGTAAAATCCTTTGTAAAAGTTTCATGTCAAAAAACATGTCAGTAATGTCTAAATTATAATTTTTTTAGTTTTAGCCTCGAGCTCTAGGAGTATCATCACATTTTTTGGCCAAATTTTAAATTCATAAAAAAATTTGCCAAATTTGACATGGATATTTCTATTTGCATGTAAAATCCTTTGTAAAAGTTTCATGTCAAAAAGACTGGTCAGTAATGTATAAAGTATAATTTTTTTAGTTTTGGCCTCGAGCTATAGGGGTAATATCACATATTTTGGCCAAATTTTAAATTCATCAAAAAATTTGCCAAATTTGACATGAATATTTATATTTGCATGTAAAATCCTTTATAAAAGTTTCATATCAAAAAGACTTGTCAGTAATGTGTAAATTTTAATTGTTTTAGTTTTGGCTTCGAGCTCTAGAGGTACCATCAGATTTTTTGGCAAAATTTTAAATTAAAAAAAAAACTCGCCAAATTTGACATGGATATTCTTTTTGAATGTAAAATACTTTTTAAAAGTTTCATGTCAAAAAGACTTGACAGTAATGTCTAAATTATAATTTTTTTTAGTTTTTGCCTCGAACTCTAGGGGCACCATCACATTTTTTAGCCAAATTTTAAATTCATCAAAAAATTTGCCAAATTTGACATGGATATTTCTATTTGAATATAAAATCCTTTGTAAAAGTTTCATGTCAAAACGACTTGTCAGTAATGTCTAAATTATAATTTTTTTAGTTTTGGCCTCGAGCTCTTGGGGTACAATCACATTTTTTGGCCAAATTTTAAAATCATCAAAAAACGTTCCAAATTTGAAATGGATATTTATATTTGCATGTAAGATCCTTTATAAAAGTTTTAATGTCAAAATGACTTGTCAGTAATGTCGAAATTATAATTTTTTTAGTTTTGGCTTCGAGCTCAAAGGGTACCATCACATTTTATAGCCAAATTTTAAATTCATCAAAAAATTTGCCAAATTTGACATGGATATTTCTATTTGCATGTAAAATCCTTTATAAAAGTTTCATGTCAAAACGACTTGTCAGTAATGTCTAAATTATAAATTTTTTAGTTTTGGCTTCGAACTCTAGGGGTACAATCACATTTTTTGGCCAAATTTTAAATTCATCAAAAAACGTTCCAAATTTGAAATGGATATTTATATTTGCATGTAAGATCCTTTATAAAAGTTTCATGTCAAAATGACTTGTCAGTAATGTCTAAATTATAATTTTTTTTAGTTTTGGCTTCGAACTCAAGGGGTACCATCACATTTTTTAGCCAAATTATAAATTCATCAAAAAATTTTCCAAATTTGACATGGATATTTCTATTTGCATGTAAAATCCTTTGTAAAAATTTCATGTCAAAAAGACTTGTCAGTAATGTATAAATTATAATTTTTTTAGTTTTGGCCTCGAGCTCTAGGGGTAACATCACATTTTTTGGCCAAATTTTAAATTCATCAAAAAATCTGCCAAATTTGACATGGATATTTATATTTGAATGTAAAATCCTTTGTAAAAGTTTCATGTCAAAAAGACTTGTCGGTAATGTCTAAATTATAATTTTTTTTAGTTTTGGCCTCGAGCTCTAGGGGTACCATCACATTTTTTAGCCAAATTTTAAATTAACAAAAAAACTTGCCAAATTTGACATGGATATTCTTTTTGAATGTAAATTACTTTTTAAAAGTTTCATGTCAAAAAGACTTGATAGTAATGTCCAAATTATAATTTTTTTTAGTTTTTGCATCGAACTCTAGGGGTACCATCACAATTTTTAGCCAAATTTTAAATTCATCAAAAAATTTGCCAAATTTTACATGGATATTTCTATTTGCATGTAAAATCTTTTGTAAAAGTTTTATGTCAAAACGACATGTCGGTAATGTCTAAATTATAATTTTTTTAGTTTTGGCCTCGAGCTCTAGGGGTAGCATCTCATTTTTTGGCCAAATTTTAAATTAATCAAAAAAACGTTCCAAATTTGACATGAATATTTATATTTGCATGTAAGATCCTTTATAAAAGTTTCATGTCAAAAGGACTTGTCAGTAATGTCTAAATTATAATTTTTTTAGTTTTGGCCTCGAGCTCTAGGGTACCATCACATTTTTTGGCCAAATTTTAAATTATCAAAAAATTTTCCAAACTTGACATGGATATTTCTATTGGCATGTAAAATCCTTTGTAAAAATTAATGTCAAAAAGACTTGTCAGTAATGTATAAGTTATTATTGTTTTAGTTTTGGCCTCGAGCTCTAGGGGTAACATCACAATTTTTGGCCAAATTTTAAATTCATCAAAAAATTTGCCAAATTTGACATGGATATTTATATTTGCATGTAAAATCCTTTTAAAAAGTTTCATGTCAAAACGACTTGTCGGTATTGTCTAAATTATAATTTTTTTTAGTTTTGGCCTCGAGCTCTAGGGTACCATCACATTTTTTGGCCAAATTTTAAATTAATAAAAAAACTTATCAAATTTGACATGGATATTCTTTTTGAATGTAAAATACTTTTTAAAAGTTTCATGTCAAAAAGACTTGACAGTAATGTCTAAATTATAATTTTTTTAGTTTTTGCCTCGAACTCTAGGGCTACCATCACAGTTTTTAGCCAAATTTTAAATTCATCAAAAAATTTGCCAAATTTGACATGGATATTTATATTTGCATGTAAAATCCTTTGTAAAAGTTTCATATCAAAACGACTTGTCAGTAATGTCTAAATTATAATTTTTTTAGTTTTGGCCTCGAGCTCTAGGGGTACAATCACATTTTTTGGCCAAATTTTAAATTCATCAAAAAACGTTCCGAATTTGACATGGATATTTAAATTTGCAAGTAAGATCCTTTATAAAAGTTTCATTTCAAAATGACTTGTCAGTAATGTCTAAGTTATAATTTTTTTTAGTTTTGGTTTCGAGCTCAAGGGCTACCATCACATTTTTTGGCCAAATTTTAAATTCATCAAAAAATTTGCCAAATTTGACATGGATATTTATATTTGCATGTAAAATCCTTTGTAAAAGTTTCATGTCAAAAAAACTTGTCGGTAATGTCTAAATTATAATTTTTTTTAGTTTTGGCCTCGAGCTCTAGGGTACCATCACATTTTTTGGCCAAATTTTAAATTAATAAAAAAAACTTACCAAATTTGACATGGATATTCTTTTTGAATGTAAATTACTTTTTAAAAGTTTCATGTCAAAAAGACTCTATAGTAATGTCTAAATTATAATTTTTTAGTTTTTGCCTCGAACTCTAGGGGTACAATCACAGTTTTTAGCCAAATTTTAAATTCATCAAAAATTTTCCAAATTTGACATGGATATTTATATTTGCAAGTAAATTCCTTTGTAAAAGTTTCATGTCAAAACGACTTGTCAGTAATGTCTAAATTCTATTTTTTTAGTTTTGGCCTCGAGCCCTAGGGGTAGTATCACATTTTTTGGCCAATTTTTAAATTAATCAAAAAACGTTCCAAATTTGACATGAATATTTATATTTGCATGTAAGATCCTTTATAAAAGTTTCATGTCAAAACGACTTGTCAGTAATGTCTAAATTATAATTTTTTTAGTTTTGGCTTCGAGCTCTAGGGGTACCATCACATTTTTTGGCCAAATTTTAAATTCATCAAAAAATATGCCAAATTTGACATGGATATTTCTATTTGCATGTAAAATCCTTTATAAAATTTTCATGTGAAAACGACTTATCGGTAATGTCTAAATTATAATTTTTTTTAGTTTTGGCCTCGAGTTCTAGAAGTACCATCACATTTTTTGGCCAAATTTTAAATTAATAAAAAAACTTGCCAAATTTGACATGGATATTATTTTTGAATGTAAAATACTTTTTAAAAGTTTCATGTCAAAAAGACTTGAGAGTAATGTCTAAATTACAATTTTTTTAGTTTTTGCCTCAAACTCTAGGGTACCATCATAGTTTTTCGCCAAATTTTAAATTCATCAAAAAATTTGCCAAACTTGACATGGATATTTCTATTTGCATTTAAAATCTTTTAAAAAAGTTTCATGTCAAAAAGACTTGTCAGTAATGTCTAAATTATATTTTTTTTACTTTTGCCCTCGAGCTCTAGGGGTACCATCACATTTTATGGCAAAATTTTAAATTAATAAAAAAACTTCCCAAATTTGACATGGATATTCTTTTTGAATGTAAAATAGTTTTTAAAAGTTTCATGTCAAAAAGACTTGACAGTAATGTCTAAATTATAATTTTTTTAGTTTTTGTCTCGAACTCTAAGGGTACCATCACAGTTTTTAGCCAAATTTTAAATTCGTCAAAAAATTTTCCAAATTTGACATGGATATTTCTATTTGCATGTAAAATTCTTTGTAAAAGTTTCATGTCAAAATGACTTTTCAGTAATGTCTAAATTATAATTTTTTTAGTTTTGGCCTCGAGCTCTAGAGGTACCATCACATTTTTTGGCCAAATTGTAAATTTTTCAAAAAATGTTCTAAATTTGACATGGATATTTATATTTGCATGTAAGATCCTTTATAAAAGTTTTATGTGAAAAAGACTTGTGAGTAATGTCTAAATTATAAGTTTTTTAGTTTTGGCCTCGAGCTCAAGGGGTACTACCACATTTTTTGGAAAAAATTTAAATTCATCAAAAAATTTGCCAAATTGACATGGATATTTCTATTTGCATGCAAAATCCTTTGTAAAAATTTCATGTCAAAAAGACTTGTGAGTAATGTATAAATTATAATTTTTTTAGTTTTGGCCTCGAGCTTTAGGGAGGAACTATTGCGAAATTCTCTCTCTAGCCATGCCGCGGAAGAGAGGAAGACCGAAGAAGAAGCAAATGAACAACGATGAGAAATCGCCGGAGGGGAGCAGCCCGACGGATAATACAACCCTGAAATCAAGCGAAACCCAATCTGAATCCAATAGCCCCAAAGATCAATCAGGCGATGTCGCAGATTTGAAGAAGGATGATGAAAAACCTGAAACCTATG
The DNA here is from genome assembly GCA_900332095.2 of Cuscuta campestris. Classification (NCBI taxonomy): domain Eukaryota; kingdom Viridiplantae; phylum Streptophyta; class Magnoliopsida; order Solanales; family Convolvulaceae; genus Cuscuta; species Cuscuta campestris. The sequence goes on from OOIL02000002.1 coordinate 3,590,591, forward strand.
CGAGTGTGGTAGGTGACCCAAATGATGACCTGAAACTGAAATTCATTCCTGCAGCAGATATCAATGGAAATCGGATAGCAAAGCTCTTGAAGGAAGACATCATTGATATGGCAAACTACTGGGATGCGACACTGGTATGCTGTATACTCGGTGCTAATCCCCCACTGGAGGTAGTCAAGGGATATATTAACAGGATATGGAAAGATGTCCAGATCGAGGAAGTATCTCTACTAAGAGAAGGTCAGTTTATTGTTTCGTTTAAGAAGGTGGAAGATAGGGATTATATCCTACAGAGGAAATACTATTATTTCGATAATAAACCTGTTTTGGTTCAAAAAAAGGTATCCTGGGGTGAAGATTAATTTGGAGGCTCTTGATGATGTTCCTATATGGATACAATTTCCAGATCTGGAAATGAAATTTTGGAGTTTAACTGGTCTTAGTAAGCTGGGCAGCATGATTGGGAAACCCATTAAAAGAGACAGGCCAACTGCGAATAAAAGGAAGTATGCCTATGCCAGAATTCAAGTGGAAGTTAAAGTACAACAAGAGTTTCCAGAGACTATTACCTATGTGGATGATGAAGATGTTGTGCGCACGCAGAAAATTAATTATGAATGGATACCCTGCATATGCTCCCACTGTGAAACTGGGACATATGCAAGAAAACTGCAGGAAGAAGGAAGTGAAAACTGGGAATGTGAGAAGGAAACTGATATGGAAACCAAAGGCTACTACTGATCCGGAACCCAATGAGAGAAAGAAAGATAATGAGGAAGAAAGGGAGATAGAAAATTTAGTCCATGAGGATGAGAGATTCATTGAAGTTAGTGGTAGGAAAGCTGCCAAGAAGAAATTTGTAGAGAATGAAGAAGAAGATCCATTGATTGCTCTTATGAAAGTAATGGAGAAAAGCCCATATGAGGGGCACTATCCCTTCCTTACATGATTGGAAGCTGGAATGTCAGAGGGCTTAACAGCCCCTTGAAACAACAGGAAGTTAGGAGGATGATTAATAAATATGATATTGGTTGGGTAGGGCTACTGGAAACAAAAATAAAGATGAATAAATCTGATGAATTAGAAAATAAATTCCTGCCAGGGTGGGGTTCATTTATGAATAAGGAAGACCACCCTTTGGGTAGGATTTGGATACTCTGGAATAAAAATAAGTATGAGGTCATGATCTTGGATAGCAGTGATCAAATGGTCCACTGCAAAGGAAGAGGCATTGGTGAGGGGGATCCTTTTTATATCACCTTTGTATATGGGCACAACTCAGCACAAGAGAGAGGTAGACTATGGGAGCAACTGGTCAATACTGCAAAAGGGATTGATGACAGCTGGATAATTGTTGGGGACTTCAATGCAGTCTTGTCTAATATGGACAGAATAGGAGGAAACAACATCACTGAAGAGGAGACTAAGGATTTTAAAGACTGTATGATCAACTATGCAATGGAAGAGGTGCCTAGTGATGGCAGCTATTATACCTGGTGTAATAAACAAAATCCTGGTCATAGGATCTATTCCAAGTTGGACAGGGCCATAGCTAATATGGAATGGTTCCTCCAATTTGGAAACAAAATTCAGGTGATTGAAGAAGGTATCTTTGACCACTGTATGCTATTAATCAGAACCCAACCTCAAGATAGGATGAATGTTGGATTCAAATACTGTGACATGTGGGAGTTAGATTCAGAGTTTCAGCCCTTGCTTAGGAGTATATGGAGGAAAGACATTGATGGGAGATATATGTACCAACTAATCCACAAACTCAAAGAATTGAAGAGGCCTCTGAAGAGACTCAATAAGAGCAAGTTCCATCAAATCCACACTCAATGTGAGATCATTATGGAGGAACTTGCTGATATCCAGAGAAAGTTGAAAGAGGATATAAATAATCAAGGGTTGATAAACAGAGAGAAGGAATGCCTGAAGGAATACCTTACTATTAGTAAAGCTTCGCAGATGATGAAACTTCAACAAGCCAAACAGAAGTGGATAACTGATGGGGATCAAAGTTCAAGACTATTTTTTGCCTGGGTAAAGAAAAGGAGCATGAACAATCAGATCATTAGCATTTCTAACAGCAAGGGGGAGAAGATGGAAGGTAAACAACAAGTGGCTAATGTGCTGATAGACTACTTCAAAAGCCTACTCGGTGTGAGCTCTTGGACAGACCCTGTTCAGGATGACATTATCAAAACAGGTCCTTGTCTAAACCCAGCACAGCAGTTAAGTCTCCTGGCTCCCATAACTCAGGATCAAATCAAGAGTGCAGTCTTTGCCATTCCCAATATTAAAAGTCCAGGACCTGATGGCTTCAATAGTGGCTTCTTTAAAAGGAACTGGGAAGTGGTGGGGGAATTGGTTACCAATGCGGTAACTGAGTTCTTTCAATCTGGAGAGTTTCCTAAACAATTGAATGCAACCAATATCACTCTTATCCCAAAAAATGAGTCACCTAGGTCTCCTACTGATTTTAGACCCATTGCATGTTGCAATGTCATTTATAAAACTATTTCAAAGATCCTGAGTTCAAGACTCAAGAAGGTACTCCCAGACATTATCAACCCTAACCAAGGGGCCTTTATAGAGGGGAGNAAAGGAACTGGGAAGTGGTGGGGGAATTGGTTACCAATGCAGTAACTGAGTTCTTTCAATCTGGAGAGTTTCCTAAACAATTGAATGCAACCAATATCACTCTTATCCCAAAAAATGAGTCACCTAGGTCTCCTACTGATTTTAGACCCATTGCATGTTGCAATGTCATTTATAAAACTATTTCAAAGATCCTGAGTTCAAGACTCAAGAAGGTACTCCCAGACATTATCAACCCTAACCAAGGGGCCTTTATAGAGGGGAGGGAATTGGTACACAACATCCTTCTTTGCCATGAGATAGCTAAGGGATATAAAAGGAAGGGGGCTTCTCCTAGGTGTCTGATGAAGATCGATCTTAGGAAAGCCTATGATTCTATAAGCTGGAAGGCCATAAAAGGGATCATGGAAGCCATGAAGTTTCCTACCAGATACATTGGTTGGGTATATTTCTGTGTTACCAGCACATCATACTCTATTTTGCTTAATGGAGAAAACGTGGGGTTTTTCAATGGAGGCAAGGGCATAAGGCAGGGTGACCCCATTTCACCCCTCCTCTTTACCTTGATTATGGAATATCTGACCAGAACTCTAAAGGTGTATGCCCAGAAAAATGGATTCAGCTACCACCCTAAATGTAGGGAGCTTAAAATTATTAACCTGGCTTTCGCTGATGATCTTATACTGGTTTGCAAAGCAGATAAAAGATCTGTCCAAACCATTCTGGACAGTCTTGGCCATTTTAGAGAAGTCACTGGGTTGGAAGTCAATTATTCCAAATCCCAAATGGTAACAGGAGGAGTACTGAGGGAAATAGAGGATGAACTACTGAATATGACCAAGATGGCCAAAGGGGATCTACCTTTCAAGTATCTTGGAGGTCCCATCACTGACAGTAGGATCAGTGCTAGAGAATGTGAAGCCTTGGTATGCAAGATCACAGCTAAAATTACTGCATGGACATCAAAAAATCTTTCTTATGCAGGAAGATGCAAACTCATAAATTCAGTCCTGTTTGGTGTCATTAATTTTTGGAGTAGGCTCTTTATCATCCCCTCTAAGGTGATGCAAAATATCCAAAACATCTGCAGAAATTTTTTATGGGGATCTAAAGTTGAATACACTAGAGCTCCACCAGTCAGTTGGGAGGAAAGTTGCAAAGCAAAGAAACATGGTGGTCTGGGATTTAAGAATCTCTGTCTCTGGAACTATGCCTGCAATCAGAAACTCCTATGGGACATTGCCAATAAAAAAGACATACTATGGGTTAAATGGATTCACAACAGATACTTGAAGAAGGAAACCATATGGAATATTTCACCTAAGCCTGGGTTTTGCTTCTATCTGAAAAGACTTCTAGCAAACAGGGAGCTATTCCACGGGATGGATGAAACGAAGGAATACGAGGTGAGTAAAGGATATGAGTGGCTAATGAAGGAAAACACCTGTGCACAAGGATACCAAATAGTGTGGAATAAACTTGCCATACCCAAGCATCAGTTCATCCAGTGGCTAATCTGGAAAAACAGAATCCCCACTAAAGCTAGACTGAGCAGATTTATGAACATTGATACCACTTGTGTCCTTTGCAAGAATGCTATTGAAGATAGGGATCATTTGTTCTATGAATGCAGGTTCACTAAAGAGGTTCTAACTCATATTGGTCAGTGGATCAATCACAGATTTCTAGTAGGGAATGGTGAGGAATGGCAAAAGGAATATTGGAGGATTAAAGGGAGGAAGAGAAGGCAAGTGGTGGCAGCTGCGTTTGCAGCTATTTGCTACACTGTTTGGAGAGCAAGAAACAAATGGATCAAGCTACAGGAGGAGATTTCAATTGAGGACTGTTGCATGTTCATTAGATATCAACTTAAAACATATATTAATGTTAAGCTTAAATCCAACTATCTGTCATAATAGATACGTTTGAGAGTAGGCATAGAGATGATTATTGGGGTGTTGATGTACTTATAAGTGTTTGCGGTTTAATAATATGAGCATTTGTTCAAAAAAAACATCACAATTTTTGGTCAAATTTTAAATTCATCAAAAAATTTGCTAAATTTGACATGGATATTTATATTTGCATGTAAAATCCTTTGTAAAAGTTTCATGTCAAAAAAACTTGTCGGTAATGTCTAAATTATAATTTTTTTTAGTTTTGGCCTCGAGCTCTAGGGGTACCATCACATTTTTTGGCCAAATTTTAAATTAATAAAAAAACTTACCAAATTTGACATGGATATTCTTTTTGAATGTAAATTACTTTTTATTTGACATGGATATTCTTTTTGAATGTAAAAATTTGACATGGATATTTATATTTGCATGTAAAATCCTTTGTAAAAGTTTCATGTCAAAAA
>OOIL02000003.1:6493-26287 GCA_900332095.2 Cuscuta campestris
TGTTCCGCCACAGGAGGAGTGACATAGTCAGAAAGAGTCCTCCTGTTCGGAACTTCATTTTGTCTTCTCGGAATTTCCTGCACAGTTTCAAGAACATTGTTCCGTGGGACTTCCATTTTCTTTATTTTTCTTATTTCTTTCAAATATTTTTCAATTTCTGGAAAGAAAAATTTTTCTTGATTAATCCCACGTGAACGCGTTAGCATAAAAGAAAGGGATTGGGGGGGTTAGAGAGAGAGAGAGGGAGAAGGGAAAGGGAAATAGAAGGAAAATAAATAAAAAAAAGGGGGGGGGGAAATGAAAAGAGAAGGGAAGGGGGAAAGGAAAAGAAGAAAAAAAATGTAATGTGCAAAAATTAATAAAAAGGTTCTCACTTAAGTCAAGAGGTAAAAACCACCGAGACAAGTGATACCTTAGTTAGTAGTTAGCGGTTAGAGTGCCAAGCGGTAATAAACCAACGAGGACACTAAAAAAAATAAAAAGAGTTAGCAATGGTATATAGATATATAATATATAATATATACGTAGTAATATGTAATATATAATATATAATATGTATAATATATATAGTATATATAATATATATAATATATAGTAGATATAATATATAATATATAGATATATATCCAATAGCAGCTTTGCACGCCTGGAAAGAAAGAAAAAAAAATGCAGAAATGTAAAGTGCAGTAATTAAATGTACAAACCCTGTGACGGCTTTGCCGGTCAGCGGGCAAAATAAAGAAAGAAAGAAAAATGTCCAATCACCGTTGGCGGAAAATCCGACCTGTGGGATAGTTCAATATGTCCAGGTATGTCCAATATGTTCAAGTCAATATGTCCAAGTCCAATAAGTGTTCAAGAGTAAAGGAACTTAAAGGAATTTTTTTTTTACCTTTTTTTTTGTTATTTTTTTTTGTTTGTATTGTTTTAGTTTTTTTTTGTGTGTTTTTTTTTAGTACCTGCAAGAAGAGGTTAGGAAAACAAAATAATAACAAATATTTACAACAAATAAACAATAAAACTTATGTTTAAAATAAAAAAAACTCAAACCGTCTCCCCGGCAACGACGCCAAGTTGATTTGCAGTATAGAACGGGCAAAAATAACAACTAAAAAGAATCCCTTGTAAGTAGGGTGTCGAACCTCAGGGAGACGTGAGTTAATTTAATTTAAACAAAAGTTTACAAAAGAAGTTGTAAAATCTTTTACACTTTTTATTTTATCTTTAAAACCAAAAAGACCAAAATATTTTACAACTTCTTTTGTAAACTTTTGTTTAAATTAAATTAACTCACGTTTCCCTGAAGTTCGACACTCTACTTACAAGGGATTCTTTTTAGTTGTTATTTTTGCCCGTTCTATAATGCAAATCACTGATCTCTAATGCATTACAAATCCTTTGATTATTTCATCGAAGCTTAACATACGCTTTCTCGCTAATCAAAATTCAAAGAGGAAATCTTCTTCACTACCAAAATTGAGATTCGTATCTCTTCGGCCGATCTTCATTCCGATTTCATTCCTAATTCATACTCTTCCTCATCGGATTAAAAATCCCAAATCAGACTTAGATACGAAATTGTGATACGAATTTCTATAGTCAATCCATACCCTTTTTTTGAAAGGTCGATCCTCACCCTTAAATTGCTCGATTCAGATTTGTTTTCCTATTGATGATGGATACGAAAATTTCTTTTAGCGCTGCAAATGCTATGAATTGGCCACATCATCAAGTTTGATGCCCAGGTTCCATGTCTTCAACTTCTCCTTCTCATTTTATTGTTAAAAAAAATTAGGCTAATGTGCAATTTAGTGTCAAAATTGTGAATAAAGTGGATGAATTTGTGGATTTTGTTTTTGTAGGCTACAACGGGTGAATTTTGCTTTTGTTTATAAACCTCCAAAACAGCCCTATAAGCATTTTGAGGGATCTCCAACTGCTTCGACTTCGTATCTGTTGGATTCTCAATCTCAAACCACAACCCACTGTTCAGAGGCAAATCTCTTGAAATATGAAGGATCAAATCAGGTACAGAATCAAGCCCAGGATACGAACTGGAGTTTTTTTCTTCCTCTAGGTAAAAATGAATCTTGATTTTAACATGATAAACACCAGTATAAGTATGATCTACAAAGTTGCCCATGTAAACAGCAAGAATCTGGTGATCACTCATCAGCAAATTCTCGTGAGTTTGGCTTTTTATGACCCGTGCTCCCATTCAATCAAAACAATGAACAATTAGACATCTCTTTAAGTGAGTTAATTGTCAGCATTCTTGGGATCCTATTGAGATGTATAATTCTGTTCAATTGTGAGAGGATTATTAAAGTTATTTACTTCTTCGATGGATCTCTTTATCATTTTTGCTTTAACATGCTTTTTATGTGTTTCTCAGTGTTAGTCAATGACTTTGGTATATTCATCTGATAAGGAATGGGTATGAAGTTATTTGAAGCTGAATTCAAAAATATTGCCTAGAGTTGATAGATTTGAATTTTTAAGATAAGATCGAACATAGTCATTCAAATGGTCTTGCTACAACCAAATCAGCTTATGAATACCAAAGGTAATATATTCTCTTTCTTATTGCTAATGTGAGGTTACAATATAATGCACGCCATGCATTTCTCTTCTCCACTGTCAAAGGTTTTTTTAGACTAAAAAACAATGTGATGTTTTGTTGCTTCTAGATGATTACTTACGGAGCATTATTTTTTAATATTGAGATATGTTTGTATAGTAACATGAGTTGTGCATTGTTTTTTAATATTTCAATATGTTTACTATTTTTCGTTTGACATATTTGAGCACTTTTTAAACTTTGATCGTATATTATGGAAAAAAACATATTGGATTTTTATATACACTTAATATCAATAGATTTATTTTGAAACATATTTTTAAAATATTTTATTTTTGTAGTATATATTTATATATAAATAAGTGATTTAATTCAAAAGCTTAAAAAAACATTCTCCTTATTTTGATGTTTTTAAGATAGTATATCTCTCCTGTTGCTTCATCTCTATTTTCTTTTCTCTAGCACTTGATTTTAGAGTTAGGTTTTTATTTTTTTTATGAATTTTATTTATTTTTGGGATTTCTTTTGTTTTTCATTTTTGATATGATATTTGGATTTTTATGAAATGTTGTGGCAGGGATGTGATTGAAGGGTATAGTTTCAGAAATTTTGATAAGATTCAAGGTAACTGATATGGTCATGGATGCTATTATAGAGGAGTCTCTGCCATGTTGACGAGGAGCACTATTGAACCCCAAATGAGGTATTCATTTTTTTTTTCTTATTTTTCTTCAATTGGATCTTTGTGTACCTTTTTGTTATCTGAGCTTCAAACAATGAGAAAGAGTAACAATTAAAGTACTTTATCAAGTCACTAGAAAAACCGGGTTGATGTTGGTAAGAACTCTACCACTCGCAAGGCTTTATAAACACAAAGCAATAATGTTTTTAATAGGTGTGTGACTATTAATGTCCTGTTATGGGGTATGTTAAATATGTGATTTTGAAAAATATAGATACGACAGACCGTATTGTCAATCATACCATTAAATAAAATAGTTCTATATTATAACAGTATGAATCACAACTTTGAGAACTCAACCATGATGCCAATATTTTCCAAAGTGTTTTTATTGTACAAGGTGGTACACCAAGAATACTTTGTAAGCGGTTGACTAGACAAGGTGGTACACCAAGAATACTAGACAAGGTGGTACACATCAACGGATTCCTTTCCTTCTTTGTTCCCGGATTTGTTTCCTTCTTTGATGCCAACACATCAACGAACAATAATTTTACTTCTTGAAATTCATATTGGATGGAGTACATTGATATTAAATTTACTAAAATTGTATTCCTTTCCAATTCTGTAATTTTTCTTTAAACCCCTTCCTGAATTATAAAATCTTTGGTGTAGTTTGTCTTAAAATTATCATTATTATGTTGATATTATTAAAAAATTGAACTATGCTCTTTTTTAAATGGGATCCAAAATGTGCCATTTAAAGATTGAACTTTAAAATTGAACTATGCTCTTGCAATTTTAAAAATACTCCAATCATGATCATAGTGATAAAGAACAAAATCTTCCATCAAATTCTTCAATACTACTTCCTCCATTGAAAGTGTTAGTTTTAGATGACAACGGTAACTCTTGCAATTGCACCAAAAAATGTTATTTACTGTAAAGTTTTCCAAAAAATTTGGATTTAATTAATACATTTATACGTTCTTTCCAATTTTAAAATACATGAATTTTACTTATCATACTCTCTTTATGTTGTATCATTCATTAAGATTATAACATTGTATATTATATTTAGCTTTATTTTATAGTTATTTACTTAAAACAAAAATTTAAAAGAGTTAAAAATAACATGCGTTCGACCCCGTGCGTTGCACGGGTTAAATACTAGTATATATATAAGCCCAAAGAACCAATAAATTTCGACAAAATCAATGGTCAAAATTTTCCATGTCTTCATCTATATATATACCACACGATGTAAAACTGTTAATATATTCTTGGAGAATCTTTTCTACAAACTCGTCACAATGTCATATTGGCATGCTATAGAGGAAAATATGCCGGCAAATAGACATGTCTACCTTATTTAAATCATGATCTTTGGGATTAAAAGTAATGTTCTGATCTCTTTGTTAAACATCTCAAAATTTTTCTAAGACTCCTTTATTTTTTTTGGTTAGAATTTTAAAGTTAAATGCTGGAATGCGGAGAAAATTAGAATAAGTTGAAAAGAATAGGTACCGGTTGAAAGAAACTAAAAAGAATTGAAAAAAACTAGAAGAAGTTAGAAAATTTACGAAAAATAAATTGTTAAAAAAAATTATTCAATTAAATGATCGTCCAAATAAATATGTAAAAAAAGTAATTTTAGACAAAAAAATTCATCTCTGTCTTGGTTGAAGGTGTTATGTAATAAATTTAAATCTATGCAATTGTATAGTCGTCATATGTAAATACAATTTTAAATTATTGTTGGATGAAACTGGAAGGAGTATGAAAAAAATAAAAAGACTAATAAGAATAAAATGAAAATAGCTAAATAGAATTGAAGGTTGATTTTTCCAATAGAAAAGATCAGCAGTATGTAACACTTTCTTATGACTTAAAAGTATGGGTATGTTACACTTTCTCATGGCTCATGAGTCATGGCTCATTTTTACTTAGAAATTTTATTTCCTAGAGGGGTTGAGACTTACCCTTTCGTTCCTATTTAGTGCAAATTTTACTTTTTTAAACAGATCATATTTTGAATTTTGATAGATTTATTTTTGTAATTTAATTTTTCAATTAAATCTTCAACATCGATGAGAATATAGAGACAAAATAATTAAATAACTTATTACGGAGTATATCAATATAAAATGAAAGTATTTTATCAAAAAATGATATACGGAGTATATCAATAAAATGTTACAATGATTTTATTTTGATATTAGCCTTTTTATTCAAACATGAAAGTATTTTATCAAAAAAAGTAAAAGAGGAAGTTTTTTAAAAGTCATTATGTTTTAGTGCTATTTAGGTAAATTCCTCTTTAAAAAATGCAAGGTGTAAAAAGGATTTATTGAATTAAAATTGACCTTTAATTGTTTTTAGAATATATTCTCCATGTGTCATTGAATTATCTTCTTATTTGACGTAATATTTCACATACGGTCTCCGATACAATACTGTAATTATAAATAGAAATTATAGTGGTTTGAAATATGAGTATTTTATTGCATTCCTTTTATTCACCAAGAATTAAATCTCCTTAATTTAGGACACATAAAAAGAAGACTTTCAGGGACGGAGGAGTGCATCTATCCTTACAAAATAAATTTTTTCATTGTCCTATGATCCATTCTCATTATATGGATTTCAATGCATAAAATGATTATCTATACTCGACCTTGTAAAAAAGATATACTCCGTAAATATTCAATTACGAACACATGAAAAACATATGAGAAAATTCATATTTTATATATGGATCTTAAGACTGCAGTACCACAAGTCCACAACTCATAGCCCTAACAAGAATAAAAAAAATTCAATCATTAATAATAAAATAAAATAAGATAAATCAAAAGCCAAACGTACTAGATCATCCCCCAACCCTTCATATTGGTCCACCTCGAACCCAAGCCACATACATTATTTTTGCATGCACTAATAATAATGGCTTAATGGTGCACTAGCTACGATATCCATTAATATAAAAATAAAACACTCCCTAATTCCATAATCTTTTGTCTGCCAATGCAACTATATAGTAAAATAATTAAGCACAGTTAAACCCACTTACATTTCATTATACCCTTTCCATCTCAGCCATATATCATCTCATAATTAACATAATCCCCTCAAATCTTCTTCATCATGCATATACATATCATCATCATCATCATCCCTCATTAATTAATTAATTAATTAGTTTCTGCGGTCGCTCAATTTCAACCCATAATTATCCCACACACTCTCACAGTGATCTCCCATTAGCAGCCTGAAACAACTCTCGACGCTCATGTCCTTTTGTTGTTGTTGTTGTTGTTCCATAGGACAATTACCATAAGAACCTCCTCCATTGTCCCCATCCATGTAGTAACAACTCTCTCCCCCGGGGTTGTTATAGTCTTTTCTCTTCTTGCTATTACATTGGTTCATCACCACATAACTGTTGTTCATGTGGACCCATTTGTCCCTACACATCGCCCCGCTCCTGTCGTACCCCAGGTACGACATCTTCGTCGCGATTTCCTCCCATAGGTCGCCGTCCTGGCGGTGGTAATTGACATTATTACCCCCGACGACGACCATGTTGTTTCGGATTTGGACGAGTTTGGACACCTCGTCCTCGGTCCAGGTGTCGTCCTCCGAGGTTGTCTCGGAGGAGGCGACGACGACGTTGCCCGCCCTGTGCAGCGCGTCCATCAGGGCGGAGTCGCGAGCCTTGATCCAGGCCCGCTCATGGGCCCAGAACGCCTGCTCGGTCTCCATCCTGGCCTCCTCCTTTCGCCTCCACTCCTCCTCCCTCGCCGTCCTCTCCTGCTCCTTTTTCTCGATCGCCTTCATGATCTTATCGAGCCAGGCTTCTTGCCTCTCCATGAGTTTCCTCATTTGCCCATCAATGAACTCCTTTACCTTCCCCTTCCACCTCCCTTTCCCCCTCCTCCTCCTCCCGCCCGCCGCGCTCGTCTCATCCCCCTGCTGGTCGATGATGTCATCCGAAGACGACGTGTCGTACTCCGAGGAGTCTGAGAGGCTGAGGCTGTCGGCGGCTGACATCATCGTCTGGCGATGCAAAGCTCCCGCATTAGCGTTGTCGCCGTTGGCGGTGGCGGTTAGGTCGTTGCAATGGAACGTCGTAGGTTGGGTTTGTGAGACCGAAGCGGCGCAGGTTTCGCCGCCGCCGTAGAGAGCTTCAAGCTGCCGGAAGAACCTGTAGTNTTTACCTTCCCCTTCCACCTCCCTTTCCCCCTCCTCCTCCTCCCGCCCGCCGCGCTCGTCTCATCCCCCTGCTGGTCGATGATGTCATCCGAAGACGACGTGTCGTACTCCGAGGAGTCTGAGAGGCTGAGGCTGTCGGCGGCTGACATCATCGTCTGGCGATGCAAAGCTCCCGCATTAGCGTTGTCGTCGTTGGCGGTGGCGGTTAGGTCGTTGCAATGGAACGTCGTAGGTTGGGTTTGTGAGACCGAAGCGGCGCAGGTTTCGCCGCCGCCGTAGAGAGCTTCAAGCTGCCGGAAGAACCTGTAGTGTTTGCCGTCTTGCCGGCCGCCTTTCCCGTCTTTGGTCTTCTTGTAATACTTGTACAAGTTCTCGAATTTCTCCCTGCACTTCTTCCCACTTCTTTCGTATCCATGTTCCTCGCTCATAATCCTGTGGTTTGGGGAACAGCTATAATTTAAGTACCAAAATGGTTTTTAAAAGGTATAGTTTCATTATTGACCAATGAATCCTAATAAACTTTTATTATTACCCCTCCCTAGACTTTTTTATTGCTAGATTCTACTAGGTTGTTATTACAATAAAGAAATTATGATTGATTAGAAATTTTCTCGAGATAGATAGGTTATGAAGATGATTGACATGAATGAGTGACAGATTAAAAGTAATTTGAAACACTTCTTTAGCATTTAAACCTATTTTTCAAAAATGAGATTTTTTAGGAAGTACGGAGTAGATAAATAACTTTGAACGAAGTGAAGGTTGGTTTGGTAAACGGAATTGATGAAATTCAAATTAAATTGAGAGGTGAAATTATATGGAATTGATTTGGATAGGATGGAATTGAACTTTCCAATTTCAAATCAGTTTTGGCACTACCAATTCAATTTCACATATTTTTGTGCTATCAAACAGTAGAATTAGAATTGTTGTTTCCAATTCCAATTTCATATTTTGAATTTCGTGTCCCAAACGGAACCTTAGTGTATTCTTTCATAGAAATTACACTACACTTTTCTATTTTCGGAATGCAGTGGTAATTACTCTCCGTCCCTAAATCTCCTTATTTTGACTATTATCGGATTTAAGGAAGATTTATTTGGGTTGATTTTCTTAAATTACTTTTGATGTACGAAGTAATAAATAAAAGTAAGATGTGATGAGTATATTATTAGTGAGTATGTATGATGTGATAAGTAAAATAAGAATTAGTATGATTGTTTCAAGAAATCAAATGGGGTGTATTTAAATAAAAAATGCATATTAAAATATAACAAAAATAATCTACGTATTAAATTTGTTTATTGCATACAAATATTTTACAAAATTCTATGGCGAAATCCTTTTTAATTTAGTTATGTTAGATAAAAATGAAAAAAAAGTGTGAAAAGTCCAACACTCTACACCATTATTACGAGTAATACCTTTCCAAATTTGTTGTCTCTTACCAAGACATTGAAAAATATGTTGTCCCAAAATGATCCTATGAACAGTTAGGGCTGGGTGTTATACTATTTACCTAGCTAGGGAAAAATATGATCCAAGAGTAAACAATATTCTAATATCTACCCAAAATCTTTATATGTCAAGAATTAGGAAAGAGGGAGTTTTTTCTTTTTTAAAATGTAAAAAGAAAAATGGAAGGGTTAGTTTGGAAGAAGAATATATAAACCCTAGGTAGCTAGCTGGCTAGCTAGTTGCATGAAATGTGAGAACAGTGGAGATTTACTAATGATAGGCAAACTGATGTTATTTCATTGTCAAGTCAGTTGCACAAGGCCCCGTTTGGGGAATAGGCTTGAAGACGGGATGGATGCATGGGTTTCATTGGGAGAGCTGCAGCCTTACCCAAACAGAGCCCAAATTTATTGGATGGGAAGTGATAGAGAAGAGAAAGGACTCTACCATACTGAACTACTGATGGATTATTGATGAAAGATCAATATCCACAATAATGAATATAATTAAATTATTTTTCCATAAATATATAATATCGCTTTATTTAATTTGAGATCAAGGTTATCCGGGAAAAACCGAAAGCGGACAAAATGCTCGAGTATGAGAGGAGTATTATAAAAATAAAAATTTAGTCAAATATCATAAACTGAAACGAGACGAAAAAAATAGCGGGACGAGAGGAGTAAAAGACAAACCACCACTGGAGTGACACTGGTAGATAGGTGTGTTAGAAGTACTGTAATGGTGGGTCTGCAACAAGTGCTACAGTGGTGTTTTTGGAATCAATGAGAGAAAAATTAAATAAAAAAGAGAGGTGACGAAAGTATGTAGAGACCAAAATGTCATCTGATTCAGTCCGACTCAAATCCTGCGTTACTGTCATTTTCTAACACTAATTTGGCTTTCCACAATTTATGTTGTCACTCTCATGCCATCATCCCCCCCTCGGACTACGTGAAAGCTAGAAACCAATCAATAATGGACTCTTCACTTTCATTTTAATTAAATTAAATTACTCCCTCCGTCCCACTGTCTTTGTCCACTTACCTTTTAGCATACCATCCAATGCACTTCTTTAATCCATTTTATCTTGTAATTTGTATATTAAAAAATTATATAAATTATATATTAATAATCTATATGTTAAGACGAATCAAACAAGATCACACATGACTATTTTTAGGCTTACACATTGAGAGAATTTGATGGGTCAAAGTGCTTAGATGAACAGTTCCAAAAGTCAAATGTGGACAAAGACAGTGGGTCGGAGGTAGTAATTTATACCCCCATGAAATTATATTTCTCCTCAACAAAATAAGAGAAGATAATGATAATATTTGCTCAACTTATATATCGATGAAAATATATGTTAAGAGTTGTGTTTTTGTGGTCTTGAATTCTTTTTTCACGTATACATTCTCACACTTTTTATTATAAGCTTACAAGTAATTAAATCTTTTCTTTTTATAAAATCTCAATTATTTTATGTTGTTTATGTGTTAAAGTTCATAAAATGAGCGTTGACTAAAAGTCCACAGAAGAATTTGCTTTAGAGAACAAAAGGATTATAAAAGAACAACACTATTATTTAAAAGTATTTTTAGAAAAAAAAATAATAAAAGAGGTTCTACCTATAAAAAAAAGTTCAAAACAACATACTCTATAACAATGCCTCTTCGTTCTAGCTAGAGGCAAGAATACTTATAAAGAAATAGTAATATTATAATTTAAATCCGCGTACACTTTTCTTAATTAACACTCTTTATTAACTTTTTGAAATATTAATAGTTGGTTTTAGGATTTTGCTAAAAACTCCAATAAATTTAAACAAAAATGGGTCTACAATAATTGAAATAGAAAGAAAAGGGGGGTCGAGGTCTAAAAGGTGTGGAAGTTACGGAGTATTATTTCAACCAATAAGTGACTTGCCTTTAATTTGTTGCTTAAATTAAACACACAACTCTTATTAGAAGTGTATTTAAGTACAACCTTCTAATTAATGTAAAAAAAGTTGTGCTTTTTTTTACTATTCATTTTTTTCAAAATACTTTTGCTATGTTTCGCTCAAGTATTTGAAAGGAAAAAAAAAGAAAAGTATTTTCTCTCATTTTCCTCAAGAAAATTATTTTCTCTCATTTTTCTCCACAAAATAGGATGAATTTGATTTTCCTTTTCTTAGTATATTTTGTCTTATCATTTTCTTTTTCTACTTTTTTATTTTTTTCCTTTTTTTTCTCTAACCAAACATGAAAATTGATTTTATTTCCCTCTCATTTTTTTGAACTAAGCATAGTGTTCATATTTAAGAAGTGAATTTGAAATATGTTGTTTATCATTCATACTTCCCCCGTCTCCAATTTCATTACAAATTGGTAGTTATGAGGAAAAAACTCTCATCTTTTTACATTATTTTATTTATAAATTGGTATATCAAACAGAAATAAAAATTTCATATCAAAAAACCACATCGAAAGTTCTACCAAACAAGAGGTAAAAATAATATTTTATTTTAACAAATATCAATGAAAATACACAGATAAACAAAAGTTATCGAGAAGAAAGAAAAAAAATATCTATTTCGAGACAGAAGGTGTATATGTCAAGAATCCTAATTAATACGGAGTATGGTATATATCTAGATGAGATTTGAGATGATTCAATTTATTATAAGGGTCCGTTTGGTATACGAAATTGACAGAATTGGAATTGAATTGGAATTGAGATTCCATGGGATTCAATTCCATAGAATTGAATTCTGTCAATTCTAATTCATTTTTTGCACTATCAATTTTATAACCACATAATTTTTGTGCTACCAAACACCAAAATTGGAATTGAAGTTCTCAATTCCAAAGTTTGAATTCCATGTACCAAACGGGGCCTAATTTGTTTTACTAATTAAGGTATAAAAAATAGACAATTTATTCCTGGATTGCAAAAACTAAAAAATGAACAAGTAGTATATCCGAATGTGTAATCAAGAGTTTAATTAAGATGACAAAACCCAATACCCCAAAAAACATTAAATGTTCTCCCAATAATAACAACACTCATTTTGTCTTTTGTTGACAATTTTAATTTTTACGGAGTATTATTTGTGCTCTTTTGTTAACAGAAAATGTGAAATGTTTCTCCTCTGATTAAAACAACCAGGCAAAAACAGGTACGGGCATTCTTCTTTTTTTCTAGAAGAAACATTCATAAGTAATTGTTGTTATATATAAAAAGAAAAATTTACACTAAATAAGACTAAAACATAAATAATTTACTAATGTAGAATTTAATTTTTTTTATTTCTTAAATAGAACTTAATGCGGGTACCCTTGATTTTGTTTAAAAAAATCATCTAAATAGTAGTTATAACCTTGTAGTAATATGAGTGATAAAATTTACAAATTTTGTTAGAGAAAATTTGTTTCTAAAACTTTAGCAGCTAGGTTAAAAAAAGAAGGAATATAATGATACCTTGAGACTTCATCCCAAAGAGGACCCTTTTGGTTGGCCTCCTTGAACTTGTAATCCAGTCTTGATCGGATCTCAAGGAGGGTGAGAGTCTCCTGCCGCGGCCACCGCCCGTTTCCGCCGCCGCCGCCAGGAGCCTCCATCTCCAGTGCCCCGAAGCCCACCGCAGCACTGGCTGCGGCGGACTCCGCGAGGAACTCACGGTGGAACCCACCGCGGCTCGGGGGCGGCATGACCATGTCGTAGCGGTGGTGGGACGGGGGCGGCGGCGCGAGATCCCGGCCGCCGTGGTGGGGAGGAGGAGGAATAGGAGGGGAGATGAAAAGTGGGGGCGTAGTGGTGGTGTTGTTGATGAACTGCCGTAGATCTGGTGGCATCCCGTAGTGATCTTCTCCGCCGTCCATTGTTTTTAGCGGGAGATCGAGGTAGGACTGAGCTAAGATCAAAGGATGGAACGGGTGACCCGGATCTTGTCGCCCTCTCTCAACACTCAACAAATTATACAAAGGTTTGTAGCTTTTGAATATTTGTGTTTTGATCAAATCCCTTTTGTCTCTCTCACACATCTTATATTACTTCCCACCTTAAAAAAAATTCCCCACACCCTATCTTTCTTTTATTTACCTTTTCACGGTCTTTAAAATAATATTTCAATAAGTAGTATCTTTATTTCTATATACTCCTTCCGTCCCAAATTATTTATCACATTTGTATTCCCGAGACAAAATATCAAGTTTTTTCAATTCATTTTATTTACATATTAGTATAAAAATAAAAAATAAAATTTACATATAAAAAAACTACATGAAAAGTTCTTCGAAATAAGAGGTGTCAAGAATATTTTATTTTATCAAATAACCAATGAAAACGTCGAAATAAATAAAAGTTCCCGCGACTGCTGAAAAAGTAAATGTTGTGAATATTTAGTGACGGAGGGAGTATTTATGGATTATAGAAATATGATACTTCCTTTGTCCTTTAAAATTTTTTCTATTTTGACTTTTATGAAAATTAAGAGAGAGATATTTTTGTGATGACTTTCCAAAAATACTCTAATGTGATGGCAAAAATTAGAATGTGATAGATAGAGTATTAGTAAAAAGGTTTGATGTGATAACTAGGGTAAGAATTAGTACGGATAAAAATAATTTTTTAATAGAAAGGGGAAAGACTTTATGTGACAAAAAAGGAGTTTATGAGACGGAAGGAGTATTATAAAAATGTGTGTTGAAATGAATATATGGTTTTAAATTTATTTCCCAATTCAATATATTTTTATCCTAATTCTTGACCAAAGTTTAAAAAAATACTCCCTCCGTTACTTAAAAACTTCCTCTTTCATTTTTTATCCTTTAAACATTTTCACCTTCTACTAAAAAACAATTTTTACCCTATTTTTCCTTATTCTACCTATCACATCATAATTGTTTTTACTAATAATCAATGTATCACATCTTATTTTTACCCATCTCAAGAGAAAAATTGGAAATTAAACCATAAATATACACTCCTTGTTTTTCCTAAAAGTCAAAATAAAAATCGTTTTATGAAAGGGAGAGAGTATGTTGACTGCAAAAGTCAAAATGTAAAGTCCTAAGAAAAGTGTTTTATGGCTTAGTCCAATGATCCCTTCCCCAATTCTAAATTCTATATAAAAAATAACTGATCATTCATTTTTTATTGAATTGGATCATAAGTAAACTTAATCACTTACATATAAAATCAGGATCTACTCCCTCCGATCCGTTTGCAAAAAGACTTCTTATTTTGATTTAGAGCAAAAATAAGGAAATGTTAAATTATAATCCCTATGTCTCATAAAGTGTTACCCATTTTGACTAAAGTTGAAATTAAGGGAGGGATAATTTTGTATTGACTTTCCAAAAATACCCTTGATGTGATGTGTAGATTATTAAGAAAAAGGTATGATGTGATAGGTAGGGTTTGAAAAAGTATGGGGTAAAAGTGGTTTTTTTAATAGAAATGGGTAATGGATTGTGGGACACAATTTTTTTGAAACGTGTAAATCTTTTTGGGACGGAGGGAGTAGTTGATTTCTAATTTTGCCCTTGATGTGATGTGTAAAAGTAAGATGTGATGGGTAGATTATTAGAGAAAAAGTATGATGTGATAGGTAGGGTATGAAAAAGTAAGGGTATAAGTGGTTTTTTAATAGAAAGTGGAAGTGTTTTGTTGGAAGTGGAAAAATGAAAGCGGAAGTGTTTTTGAGAACAGATGGAGTATTTTCTATCTAAAAGTTTAAACTGATAGTTAGAGCTTGACCCTTCTACTTTTTTGGATATAGACTTTCCAAAAATGTCATTGGATGCGATAGGTAAAAGTAGATGTATGTGATGGCCTGGGTAAATTGGTAGTCAAACAGTGTGCTATGATATGCAGGTTAAGATTTAGTATGGGTAAAATTGATTTTTTGATATAAATGAATTTTTTTATAGATAGATGAATAAAAAGAAAAAACGTTTTATGGGACAGAGAAAATATACTTTATTTAACTCTAGGTAAAATGTTGAATGTAGTTATTCTGATATGGTGAGAAGCTTAACTCTCAACGAGCAAGAATAGGATTTAGGCATAGCATTCACCATGGTTGTGATGAACCATTATAAATATATAATCTGGAGTTCAAATTACGGCTGAATTTATTAGAGTAAGTCTAAAATGACATGAGTTAAAATGACATGAGTTATACTGGTGTCATTGGCTTACATCAATTCATTTGAATTACCTACGATATCCTGTTTGTAAAAATGGCGCGGTTCTTACCCTTCTAACCCTCGCCCTAAACCCCCACCCCAGCCCCACCATTTTCAATTGCTACCCTTGGTAGTGAATGTTAAGATGAGTTATTTCTAAAAGGCCGAATAAAATTAGATTTATTCTATAGATGAATTTGAAATTGAAAATGGGAAAAGCGACTAATGTGACATTTAATTTGTTTTCGCCCCTTTGTTTGGTTCGATGAATTGACTAAAAACATGATTAGACAATATTGTCATTTGGCCATTGTGTCCTTCCACATGCGACAACGGATCGCGCAGACCGCTCTGATCTTCCTCCTCCTCCTTTCTCTCTCTCTCTCTCGCCATTTCATAATCAAACCATCCATTTTTTTGCACTCTAATAAGATTGCTAAAATTATGGATCTTAACTGTGTTTTATGTTTTCGGTGGTGTGGTCAACAAGAATCTAACCGGCCAGACCGGACGGATCTTTCTAAAGGATAGTACCAAATCGCTCTCGTCCGGTCTGGCTTCCCGGGGAAACGGGAGCCTAGCACGACATTACCTAAGACCGGCTTAAGTTTAGGCCGGTCCAGACTCCTATTTTTTTAATACTTGGTATTTGTAGAATTTTTTAACGTAAAGGGTTGCGTTGTCAACATGGGTGGCCCAGAGGGTGTGCAAAATGGCCAACCGCACATGGCCCCTTAAAATTTAGGGCACCATATTTTTAAATTTGTTAATAATTTTATAGCAAAAGTATTTTTAAAATATAAAATAGGACACAAAATGTAAATTTCGGACCGGACCAATTTTATTTTTTCATTTTTTGGGGCCGGCCCTGATTGTCAAAAATCACGAGTCACAATATATTACATGCATACGGCCCAACTAATGCTACGAGCTAACTAGTACGAAGTAATTATTTCTTTCTCTATTTGTCGAGTTTGACTTTTTCAAGCTAAGTTAGATAAACATTGAGTTTAAATTTTTTTAAAAATGCAATGTATTTTAGTATAAAAATGTTCCTATTAGATTTATTTTATTAGAAAGTACTCCGTATAAACTTAGAGGGTTGCCTTGTCATTCATAATCACGAGTCACAACTCACAATATATACAAGTGTTACAGGCCTACAGCCTAATTAATTAGGGCTGTAAACGGATAACCGAAAATTCGATTACCGTCCGCATCCGTATTCGTTTATATGGAAAATATCCGCATCCGTTAAAAACGGTTATTATCCGTATCCGATTAAGGATATCTGATTGCTAAACGGATACGAATTTGGTAATCATACATCCGATCCGTTTATAATCCGCTCCGCATTGACATCCGTTTAAATAACCGTTTATCCGTGTATCCGATCCGTTATATATAGTCTTTCCTAATTTTTTATGTCTATATTTTGTTTCTCTATAGATATCTCAAAGTATAAGACATTTTTATATGCAAAATATATGTGTATATATGTACTGTGTATAAAAATATGTGTAGACATGTAAAAATATGTGTATATATGTACTGTGTATATCTTTTTATGATATGAAGTCATCGTAGAATATCATAAACTATAAAAAATAAGAAAATAAATATCCCATTATAGATTATAGTTGATTTAATAATATTTTAATTTAGTTTAATTGAAAATTCAAGTATTGTTTAATTTAGTTTTAAAAATTGGAAACGGATACAGATATATCGGATATCTGACCGATATCCGACGGATGCGAATACGGTTTTGATTTTTCAATATCCGTCAAGATCCGTATCCGAATTCGATATCCGAAAAAAATAAACGGATACGGATTTGGTAATGGCACATCCGATCCGATTAAAATCCGTTTACACCCCTATAATTAATGCTACAGTCCAACGAGTAATTAATTACAATACAAAATACGGAGTAAAAGACTCCAATAATATTTTTTATGCTAATTAGTTTATTTTGTGCGTTTATAAAGGCTAGAACCTGAATATCTTTATTTTCTTATCTTCTATCTCTGCTTCCAGCGTCATTATCTTATTATTACATAACAAAAATATTTGTGTGGAGGTAGAAATATTAACATTTCATGCAGCAAAAAATGTCTTTTTGATTTGTATTCACTTGTTTTTTTGAAACGTTTCATTAGAATAATTTGTATATAAAGACACATATAAGAAATGTGTGTGTAGGGCTGCAATCTAAAAAAAAGGATGAGTCTCATTTCAGAGGCCCCCTTCAGGTCGGACGATCACAACTGAGAGGAGATAATTGAACTTTGACTGCAAATTGGTGGCAAAAAATACTTGCAGTCGTTGCAGATATCCTATGCTTAGCATAATTACTTTCCATCAGAGTTGTCAAGAATTAAACTCGAAGATTATCTCCTAGGCAATGCCCACATGCTAGGATAGCAATCTAAGGGTAGAGAGGAGAGGACACTCTTTGCTTGGGTGTCATGGTGGGGGATAGGGGTACGTAGTTGTAAATTTGTAATACGGAGTAGTCTTTGTACTCCCCTAGTAAACATAATTCACGTGCCCCGATAATTATATCCATTTTTTTAAAATATTTTTCTGATAGAGTCCTGACTTATAATTAAATAAAATTTCTATGATATATTAATAGGATAAAATATTTAATACGATAAATTTAATAAATTAAATGTTATATTAATATTTAATATCAATTTTAATTAATTCATGATTTTAGTTTATCGTTTTTTACTACAAAAAGTGAAAACTAGAGTACTACTCCATCCGTCCCTAAATAAATTTCCTTTTTCGTTTTTTCTTTGTCCCCAAATAAACTTCTCTTTTCTCTTAAAAAACCCCTTTTACCCCTTACTTTTTCATACCCTACCTATCACATCATACTTTTTTAATACTACCTTCGTCCCATTGTTTTTGTCCACTTTTGACTTTTGGAACTGTTTATCTAAGCACTTTGACTCATCAAATTCTCTTAATGTGTAAGCCTAAAAATAGTCATGTGTGATCTTGTTTGATTCGTCTTAACATATAGATTATTAATATATAATTTGTATAATTTTTTAATATACAAATTACAAGATAAAATGGATTAAAGAAGTGCATTGGATGGTGTGCCAAAAGGTAAGTGGACAAAGACAATGGGACGGAGGGAGTAATAATCTACCTATCCCATCTTACTTTTACACATCACATCAAGGATATTTTTGGAAAGTCAACACAAAAATATCCCTCCCTTAAATCTTCAAAAAGTCAAAATGGAAGTTTATTTAGGGACGGAAGGAGTATAAGTATGTGAGACATAGGTATTCTTATGGGGGGTTTCTTAGTTTATTTTATCTTTCTATATACATCATTTTTCTAAAATTCCAAAAAAGCCCTTAACATTTTCAAAGAGAAAAATTAAGATTTTTTTAACTTGAGATGGAGTGAGTTTATATTATTTTTTTATTTTATTTATTCCAATTTTACTTGAAATGAAAAAGGTAATTTTTTTCTTTTCCTTTCATTATTTTGTCTCTTACTCCGTACAAAGTATTTTTTATTTTTCTATTTTTATGTTTTTTCTTATGTTCCCCAAACAAATTATTCTCTTTTGAAAAATAAATGAATAAATTTTTTTAAATTTGACATGGAGAGCGTATATGTTATTTTAATTGTTTGTATAAATAAGAAAATTGAAAAGAGTGAAACTTCATGATGGAGAAAAAGAAGGGAATAAATGTCATTTTACGTTTGGAAATGTTGGGAAATATCCCTCCTACATGGAGGAAGTGTCCAATTTTAATTGGACAATACTTTACATATATCTTTTGTATTTGGGCTTCTTTTATGTGTAAAGCTTTAGCCCATTTGTTTTGGTGGCCCATATTGTGTGGCTATTAACAAAAAAAAAGGAAGGGATAAGGCAGCATGTGGCAGTAGCTACGCAAGAAAAAAAAAAAAGAGGCAGTAGCAAAAACGTAGGAAAGAGGGAGAAAAACAGATTTCTCGCCACACAGTGCAGCAGCCACTTTTCACCTCCGGATCGAAGGCCAAACGAAGTCCGATCGTGCTCAAATTTTAGTATGTTGTTCCTCACATACTCCTCTTCAAATCCAACGGTCAGATTCTCATTTTGATGCCCGGAAGGTTGTTTTCTGGCTGCGTTTTCAGACCTGCGTTTTTTGGGAGTTTTTACTCCATTTTATGTTGAATTGTTGATTGTTGTTGTTCCAAGGTTGCTCCTTGATGATTGTGTATGCCTCTAGTGTTTACTAGAGAGGAGAACTTGTTGTACCCACTTGGTTCTTGGTGATTAGTGGAAGTTTGGGTGCCGTTGTTGAGCGGCCGTGGTTTTCTCCCCGATTTGGGGTTTCCACGTAAATCGTGTGTTCTTTATTTTATTTCCGTTGCTATCTATTTGTGGTGGTGGTGCTGATTTTTGGAGTATATTGTGCTTTGTTGTTCATCTCATTTAATTTGGGAAAAAGATTTTATACGCTTCCGTTGTGTTTTGTTCCGTGCTTCCCCAACAAAGTGGTATCAGAGCTTGACTATTTATTGGTTGGCTTCTTGTGTTGTTTATGATGGATAAAGTAATTGTTCAAGGAATGGTTAGTTTGGACTCTACGAATTATTCAATTTGGAAAATTCGTATTGAGGATTATTTATGCTCTAAAGACTTGCTTGACCCAATT
>OOIL02000003.1:45316-60891 GCA_900332095.2 Cuscuta campestris
TCATAAATTTATATTTTATTTCTTTTTCCTTTATAAAAATATCAAATATTATGTGAGATACTAAATACATTTTTTCATTACTTTCCATTATATTTTCTATCTTCTCATATTAAAAAAAAGAGATAGTCAGAATATTACAGAATATTAATTGGTGGTAAACAATTTAAGCATAAACAATTAAAATACCCTCTAATTACAAAGCAACAACATTTAACAAAATTATTTTAGTTCTAGACTTTTTTCAAGTCATAGCTTCAAGCTCCTCCACATATAAAAGAGAATCAACAACTGTAATATACTACGTATAAAAAAAACTTTTGAATACGTGCTTGAATAGTATGTCCTCTAGCTCAGGTATATTATCACACTTTACCTTTTTCTAGGCAACCTATGCATTTTTTGGACAACAAGTAAATAACAATAATATTTATTTCACTAAGAGAATCACCCAGTATAATATACTACGTATAATGGTACACGGTTAATCGTTGAAAAGTTGCGAAGAAATATTATTGGTGCAATTGTTGTATCAGGAAATAATGCCGAGGAGAAAGTTTACATACCTTGGATTAATTTGGTACCGTGTGATCCTGGATTACCATTGAGGTTTCAAAGAAGACAATTTCCAATATCTTTATATTTTACCATGACTATCAATAAGAATTAAAGTCAAATATTGTCATTTGTTGGATTATTTTTATCAAATCAATATTTGCTCACATTACTCACAAACAACTTTATGTTGCAGTTTCAAGAGTGAAAACAAAGACAAGATTGAAAGTGTTTGTTTTAGATGATAGCGGTTACCCTTGCAATAAAACAAAAAATTGTATACCCTCGAGTTTTTCAAAAGATTTGGATTTAAAATTATACTTTTACATGTTCTTTTTGTTTTAATTTGTATATACATAAATTTTGGATATCACATATTTATGGTATATCGCCCATTAAATTCTACAATTCAATATTATAATTTACTTTATTTATTGTCATTAACTAAGAAGAAAAAATTAAGTGAGTAAAAAAACAAATCATTTCACCCCGGGTTAAATACTAGTTAAGAATAAAAAGTAAGCAAGTTAACGTAAGCAAGGACACAATTCACATTATATTTGGTTATAAATACGGAGTAATTAATCTCTATCGGCATGCAGCCCCTAAGAATATAACTATTGGAGCTGATCGAGTCTTTAATTATTAGGTGAAGAAGATATATACGGAGTATATATTCTCCAACATGTTTCTTCCTATGATCTTTTCATTACTTCTCCTCCTCCAAGAAGAAGTAGCAATGGCATCATCAGATCTGGACAAAGACAAAAAAGCCCTTCTCGACTTTGTGGTTCCCCATGGGCTCGGGTGGAAGCCCGCCGACCCAATATGTAGCTCTTGGGCCGGCGTGGCCTGCAACTCGGACCGAAGCCGGGTAGCCGAGCTCCGACTATCCGGCTTCGGGCTGTGCGGTTCCATACCGGAAAACACAACGCTCGGGAGACTGGATGCGCTCGAGACGCTGCACCTGGAGAACAACTTCTTGGCGGGGCCCATACCGTGGGGTCTGGGCCTCCTCCCGCGCC
Source organism: Cuscuta campestris (assembly GCA_900332095.2). NCBI lineage: Eukaryota > Viridiplantae > Streptophyta > Magnoliopsida > Solanales > Convolvulaceae > Cuscuta > Cuscuta campestris. The sequence goes on from OOIL02000003.1 coordinate 46,894, forward strand.
TCAAGAGCTTGAACCTAAGCAACAACGGTTTCAGTGGGCCCGTCCCCCCGTCTCTGCTCGAAAGGTTTCCTCCTACGTCGTTCGGAGGGAACCCTTCGCTGGCGGCTGGCGTGCAGCTGGCCCCACCGGAAGTAGCAATTCCTCGCTTGTCGTCATTGTCGTCATCATGGGGATCAAAGAAGAAAACAAAGAAAGGATCAAATGGTTATAGCATCCCGTTTTTATATTATATCTATTTTTTTGTTGTAATTTTTGGGATATCGGTGTTTTTAAAAAGCTTGATAAATCAAGATAGGCGGGCCCCTTATTAAACTGTTTACAGTATTACTTATTCATTACTAAAAATAGATTAGATCATATCCATTTAGGTCAAATCTATTGACCACATCTATTGAGATATGATCAGATCACACCAATATAGAAATATATTGAAAATAATGTTACTTCTTATGTTTGAATTTAATCTTGTCCACTCTTCATGGTCAAAGCCCGTAACTTTCAGGTTGGCATACGAAAAAAATATTCTGTTTCGATATAAATATAATATAAATAGTTTCATTTTGAAATATAGTTTTGACACAGGAAGTACTATTTTATCTATAACTAGACCTGACAAAAACTGGTCCGACTTCTTTTTTACTTTAAACCCGATCTAAAAAATACTGAGTTCTGAACAAAGATTTTGTTGACCGAGTTTGAATATATACTACAATCGGAGGATTGGATGCTTTCGAGACGCTACACGTCGAGAATATATAACTTCTTGGCCGGGCCCATACCATCCGGTCTCGGCCTCATCCTAAGCAATAGCGATTTTAGTGGGTCCGTCTTGCTCGAAAGGTTTCCTCCTACGTTGTTCGGAGGGAACCCTTTGCTGGCGACTAAATGCCATTTTTTATGATTTTTGAAAAATGAGAGGCCAAAAGATACGCTCCAATGGGGGAAGTTTCCTTTAAAAAAAACACAAAGTCTTCTTCTTCTTTTTTTTTTTTTGCTTCTCCACCATTTATATTTGAAAAGGTCACTATAGACTTTTTATTTTATTTTACTTTTTTGTGTTTCCCTGCTGCTTCTCCATCTCCTTCCATCACCGCCCCAAACTGTTTATCTTCTTCTTCTACGGGAGTTTGGGCAAGTCTGTTCAAAAAAAAGACCAAACTCAGTCAAAATCTACTCTTTTCGGACTTCGAAAAAAAAAATAAAAAAAGAGTTTAACAAAACTGAATAAAAAACTATTTCGTCGGACTAAACTCAAATAAAGTTGGGATGAAAATAAAAAAGATAGATAACCCGCACAAAGTTCTTTAATACACTTACATTAAAACATCAACAATATGATATGTTTAAAATGAATTTTAAAGTTTTGTTTGTTTGTATGATTTCAAAAATAATACTACCTCCGTCCCTAAGTATTTTTGTTTTCAACTTTTAACCTATAACTAAATAAAATATATATTATATATTACTCCGTAGTTAGATAAAATATTAATTTGAAATTATTTGATATAATAAATTTAATAAAAAGATTTTCTGTATCAATATATAATATCATTTATTTAATTTGAGGTCAAGTTTACCAATTTTGATTAAAAAATCAAAAATGGAAAAATACCCAGGGACGGAAGGAGTATAAACTTGCACTTCATAGTATTTCATTTTTACTAAAAATAAGTTGCATGCGAAAGCATCCAAAACTCTAAATCGAGACGTTATGCTTCAATTTTTTTAAATAATTTAAGTTCTTTTGGAGATTTTTGCATAAATGTAAATGAATAAAATAGTACTCCCTCCGTCCCAAAATGTTTTTACATGTTACGCAAAATGAAGCAAATTTTTATGTTTTCTAATCCATCTTATTTAAAGATTGGTATATAAATTTAAAATAAACTAACATATCTAAAACTACATCAAAACTTCTACAAAACAAGCAAAGAGGTGACAAGAATATTTTATTTTATCAAATAATCAAATAAAATGCACAAATAAATAAAAATTTTCGTGACTTTTGAATAGTAAGAATGTATCTTTTTGGAACAGAAGAAGTACATACTACCGAGTACATCTAAAAGATTATATTAAAGTAAGAACAAAAAATGAAAACACATAGTTGTATTATAATCACATATTATAAGTACTGTATTAAAATGAAAAAAAAATATTGTAATTTTAATCCGGTCTGGCTAGAAATTATCTTGTATTTGATCGGTATTCCGGTCCTTAATTTTTATTATTGATCTATTAATTGATATCTTTGATCAATCGAGTCGGGCTATTTGGTGGGATTATATTCCATCAAATTGATTCTTTCATTGAGAGTTTGAAGGAAAAAGCTCGATGTTAACTTCGGCGGACAGAAAAGATGGTGCAGACACAAAGTAATGCCCATATCGGCAACGGTCGCCACCCTAACGCCACACGAAAAGAGTCTAATTTGAAAGATGGCAGGGGCATGCAATCTTGGAGCCTCTTAGGTTGGGTGAAATCGCCAAAATTATTTAATATATATATATTCATATATATGTGTATATGTAAAGGTGTCTCTGTGAGAAACAACACTTCTTGTTTAGCTCTGTCAAAAAACACAAATATATTACAGAATGCTGCTTAGATGACTGCTCTGTCATGAACATATAATGGCTGGCCCCTACCTATCTGATGTGCCTATTCGGCAACCGGTCTTGATACATCGTCCTCGGCTGGACCATACACCACTGCGGTTCTACTCGGCGCATACACCATAAAGGACCGGGGACGATCATCGTAATACCCTTCCTGCACATATATGACCACATTATCATTTCTCTTTTCTCCAAGCCTTAAATAAAGAGCTAAATATAATCAAGTGAGAATAATAAAATTCACTCTGCACTATTCAAAATTCACGACAACTTTTGTACATTTGTGTTTTTTCATTGCTTATTTGATAAAATAAAATATTATTGTCACATCTTGTTTTATAGAGCTTTTGGCGTAGTTTTTACACACACACACATATATATATGTAAGTTTGACAGTGGCATCCATGGTGGGACAAAGGGAGTAATATGACACAGCCGGGGGGGATTCTCTTACGTGTGTGAAGAACTCTGCGGCGTGATGAATTCTGCCAAAGCCTCCAAACAACTCACTGTCTGAGTCCAACACTACCTACAAGATGATGAGTCATATTATAGTGTACACAATCAAAATGGCATTAATATCCATCACCAAAATTGAGTTATAATCTTTGTTGTCCGACAGATATGTTAAAGGGAAGCAGCTCATATGACATACCTTATACTTTCCGGGCTTGGAGCAGCCTATACGGTAATCTGAATAACTATTTGTCCAGTGAAAGTTGAAGACAAAGACGAGTTCGCCCCTTTCAAAGACAATCACCCGGTCTCCTTCGTCCTTGCGCGATATGTATTGGTGCTCCGACGTCATGAACTGCAACAAATTCATTCCTCGAAGAAACATAATTGGTTACATGTTCAGAAAAGAGTTCAGATCAAAAAATTTGAAATTGGGTATTGTTATAGTACTGCACAAGAATATGTACATACGCCATATTTTTCTTCAAGGTGTTGCATAGCTTGGTCGAATTCTTGCATGCCCCGATACCTTAGATAGTTTGCATCACCCTACATATATCTCCAGTAAAGTCATATGTTATATTATCAGAAGAAACACTTGCTTGAATTTCTCATTAAAGTAAGGGTGATTTGATTGCTTATTACCAGATCAAATCTGCGCCGGCACTTATCGTAACTGCTCCCATTTCCAGGCACAAATTTACCATCCGGGAGGTGTTGGTCATCTCTAGGGAAATCAATCCACTCTGGAAAAAAAAACAAAATTTAGGTGAAATATTCGTGAAAAAATAAAATACGGGTAGAAAAAAAAGGCATCCAAATCCGTACCAGGGTGACCGAATTCGTTTCCCATGAAGTTTAGATATCCTTCTCCTCCTAATCCCATAGTTATAAGACGGATCATTTTGTGCAATGCTATTCCACGATCTATTGCTGGTGTTGACGGTCTATCCAAAGACATGAAGTCATACATGTCCTAGCAAAAAAAACATGTTACATGAAGTGAAAAACATACAAAAACAACTCAAATGTTAAATGAAAGCCTAGATTAGATTACCTTGTCCATCAACCAGAAAGCTATAGTTTTGTCGCCAACAAGAGCTTGGTCGTGACTTTCAGCATAAGAAACACATTTTTCCATCCATCTTCTATTTGTTAGTGTGTGAACTATATCGCCCATTTTCCAATCCTCGTCTCTTTTCCTACACGACACATTTCAAACAGTGATTTGGATTTAAACTAGGGTTAGACGTGTCTTGTTAGATTAAGCAAACGTTGCATAATCAGATGAAACTTACTGGAGAATCTCAATCCATTTATCAGCAATTGCCATATGAAGCCGATAGTCAAAACCTACACCTCCATCTCGAACAGGAATGCAAAACGCAGGCATGCCACTAACCTGAAATATAAAAAAAAGTTTTGAAGAATTTTCAATCTTGGTATCCAAATGGTTTACTAGATAAGTCGAAATTACATGCCAAAAAGAAAACAAAATCTAGAAACATTTAGTTCAATTAATAGTGACACTGAAATAAATAATAAAAAAAAAAGAAACCCACGTCTTCACCAATGGTTATTGCATCTGGGAAGAGGCCATGAATGAGATCATTGACGAGCATCAAATACACCACAGCATCAACATCAGTTGCATATCCGAAATATTCACTGTAATTCCCAGTGAATGCTACCTAAAAAAGTAAAAAGAATCACTCAGTCAAGTCGATAGTGTAATGCGATTAACACTGTGTTTGGTTCAAGGAATTCGAAAGGGAAAATAAATAAATAAAAAAGGCAAGGTAAAACAACTTCGGTGTTTGGTTCGAAAAGGAAAAGAAAAGAAAATAATATTTCTTGTTTGGTTAGAGAGGAAAAATAAAGAAAGTGGAAGAAAAACAAAACGAGAACAGAAAATAGACTAAGAAGAAGGAAAACAAATGGTGAACCAAACAGGGTACCCGAGGTAGTTATGACTAAAAGTTTGTTATATATTTCTTTTCCTTTGCACTTTCCTGTCCTTCCAAATTCTCCGAACCAAACATAGTGTAAAGAACCAAAGAGAATAACAGTCATATAACGAATCAGATCAAACCTGCAATCCATGGTGAGTATACATCATAGAAGTCACACCATCAAATCTGAATCCATCAAACTTGTACTCATCCAGCCACCATCTTGCATTTGAGAGAAGATACCTAAGAACCTATCACAAGCAAAAAAAACTTGTTCTAAATGGAAAAATACAATGACATTGGAGGGATTATCAGAACTGTTTTACATATAGAAAGAAGAAACAAACCTCCCAATTTCCATAGTTGAAGAGACGGGAATCCCACATCCAATGATAACCCCGGGACCCGGAGTGGAAGTAGCAGCTATCAGTACCGTCAAACATGTTCAGTCCATCCAAAGTATTGTTTGATGCATGGCTGCAAAACAGAATGTTAGACATCTACTCCTATATACTGTTGTTGTTGTTGTATTAAGTATGGAGCAAACTGATTATTTTCCAAACAACTAAAGTTGCCAAATCATGAAGAGAAGAGCCATTACTTACCTGTGCACAATATCCATTAGAACAACCAAGCCAAGTTCATGAGCTCTATCAATCAGAGATTTAAGATCTTCAGGAGTCCCACAACGACTGCTTGGTGCAAAGAAATTTGTAACATGATAGCTGACTCATGCAAAAGGGCGAGATATTGCATTAGAAACACATAATAATAAGATGCAGTTTGGAGCATCAAGTGCTAATGAACAAAATAGCGAAATATAAAAAAAAGTACACTTACACTATGTTTGGTTCAAGGAATTTGAGAAGGAAAGAAAAAGAAAATGAGAAAGAAAACATTTTTCTTGTTTGGTTAGAGAGGAAAAGAAAAGAAAAGTGGAAGGAAATGAAAATAAGAAGGCAAAATGTACAAAGAGGAGAGAAAATCAAATTCCTTCCATTTTAGTGAGGAAAATGAGGGAAAATCATTTTCTTTTCTTTTCCTTCCAAATTCCTTAAACCAAACATAGTGTTAAAGAATTAAATTTAAAAAGTACCCAAAGCTAGCATAATAAGAATGCTCTTGAATGGCCATTATCTGGACAGCATTGTAGCCAAGTTTCTTTATCCGAGGAAGCACGTCGTCTCTAAACTCTGCATATGTGTTTATTTTAGGCTCCTGAAATTTAATCAGAAGTTAATGGTCATTTCACTTGTTTTTAATACACCCATCACATGAAATAGGAAAGACATATAAGAAAGCAAGGAGAGGTGCCCACTGGACTACTCATTCCAACATGGCATTCATATATTCTCAGTGACTTTGGTCTCTTTGGTCGTGGATGTTGAAATTCATACTTCACCTGCAGTGCATTTAAGAACACTCAGCATAACTGCATAAGGAAGAGTTTGGAAGTAGAAACGCAAAGGAAACCATTTATTTTTTTTTTTGAAAAAAAAAGCCGGAAACCATTTTGACTTTGTTGCAGCATTAATTGAGAAAAGGAGTAAATGACGACCTCTTCAGGAGGATCATAGTATATTCCATCATATGGAATTGTACCAGGAGCTTGTACAGAGAATTTGATCCAAGCAGGGATGGAGTCTTTAATGCCTGACGGAGTGTCCATGCGTATCTGAACTCCCAAACAGTATAATCATAAGAATTGTGGACCCAGCAGAATTAGCTCTAAGTACCCAAAAAGGTCAAACTGTAATTTGCAGTGTTCATTATATCAATATGAATTCGATAGATAGAAAGCATTTGAGCACCAAACATTTGACTTGTTTGTTCACATTAACATTTTCTTTCAGAGCTACTGCAATTGCACAGCTACCAAACAGAGATATACCTTCACTCTGGATCCATGTGGAATTGCCGGCGATCCGTCTGCATTGTTTGGCAAAAAGATCTCCCAAACACCAAACTCATTCTGTTGAAACATAATTATAAATGATTTTAATGTTGCATGGGGTCAATGTAATCATTTAGTAACTCACACAACTGCAGAAATTGTAACATAGGGTTAACCCCATGAGACTCCTAGCTCAAAACACATATAGATAGAACACATAAGTCTCAAATCAATCAAGTTTTTTAATCCCCTTAGATTGAACCTTTCACTGAACAATTAAAAGACTATAAGATTTTTATTCCACCATTTTAGCTTCCCAAAGTGCTTAATCAAATAGCAAACAACAGAAAAGCCTTATCCCACTAGGTGGGGTCGGCTAAAAGTGCATAATCAAATAAAAATGCAAAAATAAAACAAACTAAAGCGTCAGATGTGGATACTTATGCACTAAAAGCAATCAAGAATTGGGAGCATTGAAATAAAGCAATGGCTTTTATCACTGAACAAGTCATTAACAAGCAATGTGCTAATAAAATGCAGATGAAGTTACTAAAATATCAACCAGCATCATGAATCAAGACAAAGAGCAGCAAATCATAGCAACCCACACGACGGATGCCAATCGAACAAAATGATTATGAATCAGAATTGACCCAATAAATCCATACCCTAGTCATGACATCAGCATTTGGATTCCAGTTGTTGAAATCTCCAATGAGTGCTGCCCACTACAAAAGCAAGGAGAAGAAGACATGATAAAAACTGAATACTTATTTCCACAGCAGCACTAAATGGGCAATACTAACCGTGGCTCCCGGAGCCCACTCCCGATAGGTGATACCTGTAGGACTGGCAATGAACGATATACAAGCAATCAGGAGTGCAACTAACTCATAGTACTGGCAATAAAAAATTCATTGCCAGTACAAGAAGACTTGTACTGGTGCATAAAATAAGACAGAAAAATCACATCAAGTGGCGTTTACCTCCTAGTGAAACCTAATTTCTCATAGCCACGAGAGAATGCTTCCAATCCACCCTCATGCTGGTCAATTGTTTCCCGCAATTTCCTATAGAGTGAAAACCTATAAAGTTTGGAAGCAAAAAGATAGAGTTAATATGCAGCTATGTAAAGGTAATGGAGCATTAGATTCATGGAAATGATTCGACCCACGGATGTAAAGAGTTGACTTGCTAACAAGTCAGCACGTTTCTTTTAAAAGTGCATTCGAATGGAGCCTTGAAAAAAGGGCCAAATTGCAGAGGCCGTATCACACGACAACTTCACATCATTTACACTTATTTGAAGCTTGTTGAATTTTTCTGACATAATTTACACTTGAAAAAACATGTTACCTATAATCAAGATGGTTGCGGTAATTTCTCAAGAGAGGGTCTATCTCATAAATCCTCTGGCCGATTCCAGGAGGGGGAATGACCATCTTTTTTGTCATTTCAGACTCAATAGAGATGTCATCTGAAGTATTTTCTGTTTGGGAAGCCTTCACCTCATCATGTTCTTCAGATTGGAGTGTAGAAGCAAAGCCCTGCTCTTGAACACTTTCTTTAGAGTCACTTGTTGCTTCGGCATAATTCATATTGCTTTCACTGTTTCTGCCCCCTTCAGTCTCCACGCTACTCACATCAGCCGATACCTTGAATGGAAATGGGTATAAAATATTGCGACATTGGAGGAAGATGTGAAGAAAACAAGCCCAGCACTCCAAGATAAAAAAAATATAAGAGAATTCATGCTAGAAACCAAAAAATCATTTTTCGCTTCCAAACATTCTACTCTGTATATCAATAAGATGTCAATGGATGTCGTCCTATGAAAGGACCCGCACACATTTATATGTTGCAGACTCAGTCATGAGGGTTGGAAAGTTATTCAAGATATCATTCATCAAGAAATGATTACATGAACATTTTTCACTTATACTGAAATTCTTATACTACAATTTGGGGGTAATTCTTCTTACAGCAATTTATGCATATCTCAGACTAAAATGCTGATTAATGGAAGACACCAAAATGCCAAAAAAATTCATTGACACTCAACAAGAGTTGATTGAGTTAAATATTAATTTTCACTTTTAAGTTTTACTTGAGATAAACCGCCTTATTCTCATGCTGCGTTAAAGCAGTAGTAACTTTTAAAGTTCTATGTACACATACTTGGGTATCTTCTGAAAATGATGATCCCTCGCTCGGGTCACCAGGAACAAGGACCTTCTCTGATGCTGCAACTGTAGAGAAAGACGATTCGGGATTGTACGAAGATTTTCCAGCAAAGATCTTCCCTATAGACATGCACCAAACTGGTTATGTTTCCACCAGAAAGAAGTATTAAAAGATATGGGAGTAATTAACAGATTGCTTCATAAGAAAATTGGTTCCTACAAATTGGTGTAATTAACATGAATGATTCAAAGAAATTCAAGAAATCTCAAATATATACTGACTTTACTTTTGAAAATAGCTCATCGTCCTACAAAAACCTCTAATCCAGAGAGAATCTATGATTGGTTAGAACTTAGAAAGACTTTCACTCTTGAGAGTAGCTCTCCAGTCTCAACAGTATCTTTAAACTCTCTGCCGTCAATCATTCTTTTGATTACAGAAAAAAGGAAAAAAAGAGAACAAAAGGGGTTAAAGGTACGACTTTTACCCCTACAAGCAAGAAAAAAAAGGCCTTAAAAAGCAATTCATTCCATTTTGGACGAATGAAAAAAAAAGAAGGGCAAAACCTAACTCGACCAATCATTCATATACACTGATCTATTCCGGATATGGATTCCAAATTCCAATCGAGCAGAAAATCAAGTACCCCAAACAATAAACAAGACACAAATCAGAGACAGAAAGACGATCATTACGGGAAAAAGACATCTTTTTATTAAGGAAGATACTAGGATTGGCATTCCTCGGATCAGCGGGGGAGCTGGACGAGTGATGATGATGATGCTTCAACACCGACGGAGCGGCGGGCAACCGGAGGCCGGAGAGGGAGTAAACCATATCTTTTTAGGGGTTCTTCTTCAGCTTCTTCCTGTTCATAAGGGGATCGATCGAGTAGCAGAAATTTGCAGAGCAGAAATTTGGGCCTGGGGAAGGAGAGAAAGAAAGATCTGATGGATGCTTACACTACAGCGCTGCTACTACAGTGTACCAGTAGTAGTGAGCCCTCAGTTCAAGGCGCCTAGAATCTCGTGAAGAGAGAGAGAGGGGGGGCGGCGGGTCCCAACGGGACGACAGCTTTCCAAACTCCAAAGTTTGACATGTTTGGAATTGTTTCCGAAAAGATAAAACTGCTCCTCATGATTTTTCTTCAATTATTTTTTGCGCAACAATAATGTCCCTCTCATAATTATACTCGGACCTCGGTGTATTTTTTCTTTTTTTTGGAGAAATTTTCTTCCATTTTTAAAAAAAGAGTGTCATTTAGAGCATTTACACAATTACACTAGGAGCATTTTTACTTTGTCGGAACTCCTGTCACATTAACATTGTATTAACTTTTGGTTCCGCCACAACATTTTGCAATATTGTTGCCCTGAAAACTCGCCGCTCCGTTTCTTCTTTAATATTCATCATTTTTATTAATTCAAAATTTATATACATTTAATATAAATAATTAGATCAACCAAAAAAAGAATTCAGACGCGGTGCTGCAGTGGGCGGTAGCCACGATTTTTGGCCGGGATTTCGGCCTGACTAAGCATCGCGCTTGGGGCGTGCGCCAAGGCAGAAAACACGACAAAACTCCTGCAATGGACGTGCGCTGCGGTGGGTTGTGGGGGGTGTGCGGCGCGACGGAAGCTTCCCCCCCCCCACACACACACATTGTAAATGCCCTTAAATATTATCTTTGTTCCAAAACGAATTATCTTTTTCAATCAATATGCAAAATTTGTAACTTTAAAATAATTTTATTTATAAATTTGTATTCGAAATAAAGAATAAAAATTATATATTCAAAATTTACATCAAAAAGTTCAACAAACAAAAGTTAACATGATTATTTTATTTTATAAAATGATCAATGAAACATGCAAACAAAAAAAAATTATCGAGAAACCATAATAGTATAAAACTAAATCATTTTGGACGGAGAGAATAGATGAAAAAAGAAAATCATTTTGGCGGGATCTTAATTTTATAACCAAACCAATCAAGGCACTGGTTCATTAGTTGAACCACTAGCTTGAACATAGATATGTCATGCGGATATGATTCTGATTTCGAATTGGAATTAGAATTGGAACAGACAGTTTCGGAACAAGAATTGTGACCAGAGCTGGTGGTGTGTCCAAGGGTGCCAGGTCAGGGGTGGGGTACCAAACTTGACCGGTATCAAGATTCTGGACCAGTTTGGTTCCAAATTTGGTTTTTAATTTTTTTAATTTTTTTATTTTTAATTTTTTTAATTTTTTAATTTTTTAAACTATCAAATTCTCACTAATTTACAATTAAAAATTACATTTAAATAAGTATTTTAGTCATCTTCTTTTTTTCCAAATAATCAACTTAAAAAAACTTCGATAACCGAACAAAAATAGTTTGTTAGTTGTGGTTGAGCCAACATTGCTCCTTTATAATTGTATTTGTGTCTAGTGATTATTGTATAGTGAGTACTAGAAAAGAGAACTTGATGATCGAAGGGTCTCGTAATTGCATCTTTTAATGCGAATTTTCACGTAAATCAAGTGTCCCCTATTTACTTTAATGCAAAAAGTTCAACATTCTAGTTTGGTTTGTTTTTAAAAAAACAACCCTCTTTCCTTTTAACTTTTATTAATATAGATTAACATTGGCAGGTCATTTGTGAAAATTTATTTTGGGGCAAAAGAAATATGTTAACTAGTGAAAATGGGGCACCCTTAATAACATTCCAAACAACAATGGTATATATATATATATATATATATATATATATATATATATATATATATATATATATATATATATAACTCCATTCAAAGCAATGATTTTACAAGAAATTTGATTCATATACTCTAGTTTCATACACGAATGGGGTAGAGTATAGTACTAGTGTTTAATTAGCATTCCATGAGCCCCAACACAACAACCTTATTATTATTATTATTATTATCTTCTTTGGAAATTCAAGAACTTGATGCCTAATGCAAATACAAAGAAAAAGAGGAAAACCCAGCCAACATGGCCTACACCGACAATGGGAAGAAAATCATAATCAAAACCTAAGTAAAACTCAAGTATCTGTCTTACTGACATGGTAGCTGCTCCAGGAACCTCAATCAGACAATCTTCATCCCCTAACTGTGATGTCGCGAGCCCGTAAAGTGTCCATGACGTTGGTGATGCCCAGTAGTACCATCTCCACCATATTGGGATTTGCTGCAATATATAACAGCAATCAAGAAAAAGATAATAAAAAAAATAAAATTTTTAGTAGATGTATAATAATGGAAAGTAGCTAACAGTTCTGGGGATGAGGAAGCCAGAGAAGAGGTTCCAAAAGGTGAGGAAGAAAGCCATGAGAATGGCAGCAAACTGGATGCCAGGTGTCAATGCTACAAGCATCATTCCAAACACTGTGAAGTATAGGAAGCACATATACAAGAAATAGTAGAACCATAGAAACTTTCCAATTTTCCACTCAAATCCAATCATTGGGTATATCAAAAGACAGTAGAAAATGGTCTGCACAGCCACATATATTGCTTCTATACCTCCCTGTAAAATTTTAAAACCTTGTCTCAGACCAAAAAAACAATTTTTATTTACCAATGAGGCCAAAAAATAAAACCATTCGTGTGAAATGATTACCTGAGCAAATGCATAGGGCAAAGCTGAGTACATCCCAGCTGCACGTTCCCGATAGTAAACTGTTCTCTCCACACCAACAATAGGCAACACAGTCGTCGTGTTTGTAGCTCCAATGAAGATTATGGCAGAAAAGATGGCTCCCATAATGTTCTGCAAATCCTGCTGTTTTTTGCTGTAAACAAGAAGAATCTTTGTTAGTGAAGCCAAGAGAAGTTGTGTCAAAGGAAACTGAAGAGAGAAGCTTACAATTTGTTCCCTTTGTCCCAAAAGGTAAGTCCAAGGAAAACGCCCGTAAATATTGTTATGAACAACCGGATAGTATTGTACTGTGGGTTCCTCCAATAAGACCAGTGTTGTTTCCAAAAACAAGCTTTGCATTGCTCAACAAATGATTGCGAGTATTTGGTCGGGAATTGAAGGTCTTTTGAACCCGGAGGCGGGGTGCTGAGCTCTTTTACCAGTTCTTGATTCCTCCTGAAAAAAAAGAAGGAAGAAAGTTCGAATTCATAGTACGCATCGATCAAATCTTACTAAAAGATTAAATATGATCACTTAGTTAATCTAAATCCAAAACCTTACAAACTCGTGGTAAGAGTTGTACTTACTGATAAAGTGAAGAGTTGGCATAGATATCTGCAAAATCAACTCCAAGTTGTGACTCAACAGCTGCAGTGCTGATCTCCAACATCCATGTAGCTGGATTAGATCCATCTTTGATTTTAGGAACACCTGATATAGCCTGCACAGTAAAGATCACTCTCAATGTATAGCTAAAACGAAGATAAAATGAATTAAACACAGTGTGAGGGAGAGAAAATTCACCTCAAAATAATCTATCATTTTCTGAGAGTTAAAACCAAGTGGCCCTCCATAGATCATCTGTCCTCCTTTCTTGATCAACAATAACTACAAAAAGTCACTTGTCACCGTTAAAAACCAAAATGGATGAAAGCATGAATACATTTAGCAAGGACTAGGTTTGTGTCATATTATCACACCGGCCATTTGAAAAGCTGTACTGTGCTCTGTCGGTCCCTGAAATGGGTATTACTCCCTCACAAACACCTAGAGGCATTGTATCGAATTGGGCTGGGGGTTTGTGGGAGTTAAAGTCATAATATGACACTCAAAACTGATGTAAAAAAGTGATAGCTATACATCAAATTCTGTTGGAAATGAAAGGATCACATTGTATTAACTAGCTCAAATTTTGTATTACATGATTAACTCCTATATATAGAAAATGAAAACAAACAACAACCAA
>OOIL02000003.1:62613-117606 GCA_900332095.2 Cuscuta campestris
AATCCACCAACGCTAAGAGATGAATCGATCGGGGCATAGATAATAGGTGAATCGGCGATTCAACTCCTCCATCGCCAGAAATCTCAAGTTGAAGTCGAAGATGGAGAAGAATTGGGAATTGAAGCGTGCGAGAGAGAAATTTGAAGATAAGGAATATTGCTTGGAGCTACAGCAACCAGCTCTGATACCATGTCAAGAAACCAACTCAACCAAAAGCTCAAGCTTGTGGTTGTGGCCCAGGAATGATTGTTATATACTCTAACACGCCCCCTCACGTGCAGGCGTGACCTCTTTGAGCCTTGCACGTGAAACCTTAAATTTTTTAAACTGGGTGGCGGTGAGTTTCGAACTCGTGACCTCTTGGTCATCAAGGCTCTGATACCATGTTGGAAATGAAAGGATCACATTGTATTAACTAGCTCAAATTTTGTATTACATGATTAACTCCTATATATAGAAAATGAAAACAAACAACAACCAAAAATATCTTCCTAACAAACTAACAAACTATGTAACTAATCAACTAAACAAATGCTAAATGTTTGATTACACCAACAAATTCCCTGCAAAAGTTGGAGCCATACCTCATCGAAAGACTCAAAGATGTCTATACTTGGTTGGTGAATGGTGCACACAACTGTTCTCCCGGTGTCAACCGTGTTCCTTATGGTCCGCATGACAATGGCAGCAGCTCTGGCATCAAGTCCAGAAGTAGGTTCATCCATGAATATTATGGATGGATTAGCAACTAGCTCCACTGCTATGGTCAACCGTTTTCTCTGTTCAGTTGAAAGCCCATCAACTCCAGGCAGCCCAACTAAAGAGTTCCTTATAGGATTAAGCTCAACCAATCTCATCACTTCTTCTACAAACATCTGCACTCACATATAACCAACCGTACTTGTAAACATATACATATGGAGCATTAGTGGAAAAAACGAGTTCAGTGAAATATAGTGTAGACAAGCACCTCGCGGGTTTTCTTGTTTACATGTCCAGGAAGGCGCAACCAAGCAGAATAAAGAACAGATTCATAGACGGTCAGGTTGGGTGAATGAATATCGTTTTGTTCACAGTAACCGCTGACTCGGGCAAATGTGGATTGGTTCTTTGGGTAACCGGATATGCTGATGCTACCTTCGATGTACCCAGTGGTCTTTCTTCCTGCTAAGACATCCATTAAGGTCGTCTTTCCAGCACCGGTGACACCTACAAGAGCAGTCAGCACTCCAGGTCTGAAAGCCCCACTAATGTCACAAAGGAGGTGAAGACGATCCTCCTTCATCCCCTCACTCTTCATTTGCTGTTTCCAATCACATATTTACATTAGGTGACAAGCAAAAAGCGTTAAGGATATAATCTCACGTCGAACACCCAAAGTGTTAGGTGAAATCTCACAATTCTACATGAAGCAATCTATAATTTACAATTCAACAATAGAAATTGGGGTATACTATAAATAATGACTTACTGAAGGCATGTCCACGTAATAGTTGATGTGGTTAAATGCAATTGACAAGTGCTCAAAAGGAAGAACCATTCCTTTCTTAGAAGTTACGGCACCTCCTTCATGGGTATCTGCAGTTTCTTGAAATAATAAGAGCCTAAACTTAGTTCAAATTCCTATATGGTACTTAAGTTTCAAATTCCAAACCTTGAGAAACTTCCTTCTTGCTGTGTACTACTTCCTCTGAGAGTGAAACCCTTGACTCACTGAAAGCTAAATTTAAGATAATTGCATTTAATTAACTAACCAGGTGAGGTGTGCAAGAGAAAGAAATGATATTTATATTATTTGTTGAGAACATATTGCTTGAAAAGAAAAACATAAAAGAAGACTAGTTACTCTTCCCTTTTCCAGTTATAAATGATACCAGAGCCCAAGAGTTAGGAGTTTAAAAAGAAGTTTAGCTCTATTGAGAAAGTGGCAACTTGAGGTAAAAGAAAAACTCAAATTTCACTTGAAGAGAGATGTTGAGGATAAGATTTTGTATTGAAATCTCACAATTCTACACAATTAATCGTGTTATGATATACGTACGGTTTAAAAAAGTTAGTGCTGCAATGAATAAAGCGTTGAAGAGAAGGGAGAATCCCCAGAGAGCTCCATTGCATATCCAGAACCAGTTGTCATCCGTAAAGAAGTTCCTTTCGTTCAAAATAGCTCTTCCTATAGTGGGTTCATCAATTCTGGGGTCCATGTTTGGCTGCATGCATGATCAACAAATTTTTTGAGGATTTTTATATGTTAGAAAGCCAAAGTTTCAAAGGGATGTAGCAGAAAAAACTTACAGCACTCCATCTTTTGTGCAAGAACTCGTTCGTGGCTAATGCATTTTGCCCATAGGTCATAGGAGACACATAGTAGCCCCATTTCAGCCAAGGCTTTATGTCATCTACATCCAATTAAGTGAACATTATTCTTATAACAATTTGATCAATTAGAATGTTGTGAGCCTACTAGCTAACCGTTTTACCAATACTGGAGGCTGGAAATAATTTTGCATACCTTTAGCAACTATGAAACCTCCAAGTACCAACACCAATAACAAGGTGAATGTGCCAAAGGTGTTTGCAACAACATCTGTTCTACCAAGAGCAGCGATGAACCGGAATAGAGATAGAGCCATCTGATGTGTACCAAATAATGTCAAAAACTGACGAAAGAATCTGAAAGACACACAAAAAGAAAGGTTGTCACTTTAATGAGTTTTGGATAAGTTGCATATAGTAGTTTCACTTATCAAATGACGAGAAAAAGATAACATAGTAGTTAAGCCTTAAGCATCCCACATTATGACAAGAAGCCCATGCAGGGGAGGAATACAATAACAACAACAGATAACCCAGTAAAATCCCACAAAAGGTAGGGTATGGTTAGGAGCTAGGAACTTACCTTCCGGTAGAAGGGGCGAATCCAATAGTGTAATAGGTAAGAATAATCCATATAGCTGACTCAATGAAGGAGATGGGTATCCTTAACAACCAAATGGGCAAGACAAAAGCCCATGCAGGATAGAACAAAAGATCCCTTTGTTTAAAGAAAACAGGAAGCCTCATAATAGTCAATGCAATCTCAGCCATCCCATTGAACATCACATTGATCAAACTGAAGAAAAGAGCCCCACAAAACTTCCCTCCGTCTTCTAACCTCCCATATGGCATATCTACCCTCAAGAAAGCAGTAAATGCGCAGATGGACATGATCGTTATCTGGACAGTTTTGAATATGTAAAGAAAAGAATTACGCTTCATTAAGAGCCACTCCCTAGAGAAGCAGGCCTCCAGTAATTCCAAATTTGTGATCCCGTAATTCTTTTTTACCAAAGCATCAGGATGGGCTGTAGACTTGTCATATGGAACACTGAGCTCATCAGCAAGCTTTAGTCCCAGATGAAAGGAACTGAAAGCCTCTGCAAACTCAGGGACTGAGACGAATTCGTACGGTTGGGTTTTTCTGAACCAGTATTGTTCTTGGTCTTTCTTGGAGGTCACTTCTTGGAGAAAGTCTGCAATGCCCTTCCTTTCAGGACATTTGAAACCCATGCTCTCGAAGAACTCGAGGACATTTTCTTTTGGACCTTGAAACACAATCTGGCCCTCTGAGAGCAATATTATGTCATCAAACAGATTGTATGTCTCTGGAGAAGGCTGAAGAAGAGCTATGATCATGGTTACGTCCATGATGCCGACCAACTGTTTCATGTATTTAGCTATCTGAAATGTTGTCGAACTGTCCAGTCCTGTCGATATTTCATCCATTAGAAGAACTTTTGCAGGCCCAACCAACATTTCTCCTGTGAATTAATAACAAACAAAGTTTAACTACCAATCATAATAGAGGCTAAAAACAAGTTTAATTGTTCCATTCTTGAAAATATACGCACCGGTGGTTAAACGCTTCTTCTGTCCTCCAGAAATTCCACGCCTCATTTCATCACCAACTATGATGTCTGCACAGACCTCCAATCCTAGAATCTGCAACAAAAAAAGGATGAGATACCAAACAACATTTATGCTATGTTCTTTTTTGTTAGAAAAAAAAAAATTAAACTTCCACCTTTTTCTAACCTCTCCTATTTTTTTTTAAATCTTTCCAATTTCTTCAACTTCTTTCCGCTTTTTCTAACTCTTTTCAGTTTCTTTTTACCCATACTATTTCTTAACATACTTATCACATCACACTTTTTCACTATTAATTGGCCCATTACATCTAATTTTATCATCAATCCAAGGGCATTTTTGAAAAATCAATACCAAAATATACTCCTCTTAAATTATTTAAAAGTAAAAAAGGAACATAGAGAAAAGTATTTGTTAAATGAAAAAAAAAAAGAAGGAACCTTGATGATGTAATCGGTGACCAAGCTGGTGTTTTGACCGGGGACCGAGATGGACTTCAAGAAAGCATCGAGTTGAGGGTCGGGTTTGATCCGGGCTTGTCTCTCGCGCCTGGACAGTTCGGCCAGCAATTGGTAAATGGATCCGACGCCCAAACATCGGCCCGAGAAATCCAATGTCTCCCTCACCGTCATCTCCCCGTGGTGAAGGTCGTGTTGGCTGATGTAAGCACTCGTCTTCTTCGCCACAAACTCGTGGAATTCATGCCCGCAATACGTCACTCTCCCTCTTTTCTACTCCATAAAACATGCATCTATTTTAGATTCTTAAACATGCACTCAAATGAAATTTTTTCTACGATTCGAAATAGTAGTCGCCTGGTCGGTGGCTGGGTGGTCAAACTTCCATTTTTATATCTCGTGAATGCAGAAGATATCAAACTCAGTATTTGAAAGATTTGTGGTATCTGAAGATATCAAATCCATTTTTTTATGTTTCACCCAACAACAAAAAATGATAAGCAAAGCACGCCTAATGGGAGCATCCCTTCATTCAAAAATTATTTTCTTGTTTATTATTCACATGGTTAAACTGTATTCATTTTGTTAGTCTATTTTTGTTTTCCGATTAATAAAATAATAAAGTCATACCGTATCTAGTTTTATAGATATTTTGGTGTAATTTTTTATTTTAATTATATATATCATTTTTCATATATAATGATTTGAAAAAAATAAATTCAGTCAAACATCATAATGTGCATGAAATAATTTTTAGACAAAGAGAGTAATCAAATAAATAACCTTATTAATTTTTTATACTCCCGCCAAGAGAATGCCTTGGGCTTGTTTGGAACACCGTAAAATTAATACTCCATCCGTCCCTAATTAGATTACAATATTCCCTCTTATTTTTGTCCCAAAAAGGATTACAAAGTGTTTACTTTTACACTAAATGGACTTTTTTACCCTCCCTCCCCGTTATTATTTCAATGTCAAATCTCACCCACCCACTCATTTTTATACTATTTGGAGGGTAATTTGGAGAAAAAAAATACTGATTACTCTTTCTTAATTTTGTCTAAAAAGGAATATTGTAATCTAAAAGGGACAGAGGGAGTAAGATAATACGAGTACCTTTAAATCATGATCAAGCATTCCTGCAAGTGCAAGGAGTAAGGTGGTTTTCCCCGCACCAGGGGGCCCTAATAGCAATGTCATCCTAAGCATAACCAAATGCCAAAAGAAAAAGTCAAAATTGACAGAATTAGAATTGAATTGAGAGTTAAAATTCTACAAAATTGATTTGAATGGAATTGAATTCTCCAATTCAATTCATTTTTGGTACTCCCAATTTTAAATCCATATATTTTTGTGTTACCAAACAGGAGATTTAAAATTATTGTCCTCAATTCCAATTCTATAGTTGAATTTCGCGTACGGAACAGAGTATCAATATTTTTACATGTCACTGAGAAGAATATTGGAGTAAAAAATGAGATGAAAGTTATGGTGTCTTTAACATTTTTCATGAATTAATTTTTAAAATTTTTTCACAAGAATGAACAAATAATACAAGTATAAATATACCTTGATGGTTTTACAATGCCGCTCACACCTTTAAGTATTTGAATGCTTCTCTTGGAAGGGGATATGTGAATCATCCTCAGACCACTCTATTATTGTTTATTTGTCACATGTCCCGAAATTTAAAAAAAGAAAAAGATTAATGGCTAAGAATGTAATTGAATTATACATTTTCTTCAATTTTTCCGGTACTAAATTAAATAACTTCTATTGTTACAAACTTTTATACGAGTTACAAGTATATTAGAGAACATACAAAGTTCATATCATCCTGCAATATAAATATGGAGTACGCAACCAAAAAAGATTTAGAGGGTGGACCGCTGTGTTGGTGCTTATTGACTTATTGCTGATAAGAAGTCTTTAATTTATAAGATGTTTATAATTAAGTCAAGTATTCTTTCATGGAAGTAAAATAACTTAAATGATAGATAAGTTACATGGAAATGTTCATAAACGGTGTGGGATTTAATTAGGATCGGAGTGGTTGTCTTTTAATTAGGATTTAATTTGGATGGTAGTTAACACTTCATTTCCAACCACCGCCACATTGTCATATCATGACCCCACACTGCCATCGTCTGACGACGTGGATTGTCGATTGTCGGAGCACTGTTTTCCATTGTCATGGGTCATTGGAGCACCGCCAGTCACCGACATTGACCATTATCGACCGAGGTACGGTGGTCCAACAACGATTGACTAGTTAGCTTTTTAGTTATTTTTTTCATTTTTTAATTCGCAATGTCATCACGTTGTTAGCACACGTACTCCGATCCTATTTCGAGAATTAAATCATGTAACTCCAATTTTAATATCTTGGTTAAGTTTTATTCTCATCTTTTTAAAAATGTTTTTATGTATGTACAATTAGTATAGAAATAAAAAAATAAAATGTATAAATATTTTGTAAATGTCTTTAAAATATTAACTCTAGCTAATGATATAGTGCATCCATCACGAAGTACGTGTTCGTTCAGTTTTCTATTTAGAGTTGAACTAGACAAACTTAATTTAAAAAAAACGATAAATCTTTTGTTTTATTTTGAAATAGGGAGTAATTAATTAATCACCTCATCTGCATAACTAAAAAACAATAAATTAAATACCTCAACTGCATTCATAATGGAATTAAGTAAAGTGGGCAATGCTCTATTCCCCACATGAACCTCACCCACAACTGATAAATGTTCAAACCTCACTTCAATCTTCGGTATATCCATTCCTACTCTGCATCCAAACACGGTATATACGGTACAACAATTAAATGCAATATTTCATAGAGAAATTTATCTAAATAGGACTAAAACATAATGACTTTTCTAATATAGGATCATATGTTTTTATTTCCCAATGTAGGATTTTTGGTCATTATAAAGTAGTCATTATTCAAGTAAATGTCCATCATTACTGGACATTATTCCTCCCACTAGGTCATTATTAAGTCATATTTAGGGAATAAAAAAGTTTAATTCCTATATTGGGAAAGTCATTATGTTTTAGTCCTATTTAGTGCAAATTTCACATATTTCATATATATACTCCCTAATCAACTTTTCCTAAACAATGATACTTTTACTTTGAGTTGTGCTACTCTCACCTCACTTTGTATCCTATTTTGTAATCTATAAATTTATCCTGACATAATATTAGTTTTCTTTTTACTTTTGGCCATTCAAACTATTCTTGTAATCTAAGTCACTCCTATAAAATTTACTCACTCCCTTTACGAAAACAATACTTATATTGACTTTCGGTAAAAGTAAAGAAAGATTATTTGGAATTGACTTTCTCATTTTGTATTTGATCTGATGGGTAAAGTAAGATGTGATGTGTAGATTATTAGTAAAAAAGTATGATGCGATAGGTAAGCTAAGGTAAGAATTGATAGGAGTAAAATTGATTTTTTTAATAGAAAGTGAAAGAAAAATAATTAAAAAAGAAGGATTCTAGTAAAGAGGGGGAGTATTTTTTTTTTGAGAAATTTACGTGAATAGCATTAAAACATAATGATTTTCCCTAAATAGCACTACATGTATTTTTTCCCAATGTAGCACTTTTAGTCATTATTCATTAGTCATTATTCAAATAAATCTTTGCCATCATTGGTCATTATGGACATTATTAAGTGCTATTTAGGGAATAAAATAATTTAAGTGTTATTTAGAGAAATGACTTAAGTTTTAGTGCTATTTAGTGCAAATATTTCATTTTTTTAAAAATGGTTCTCCCATTGATTTTTAAACTTGGAGTCAATATTGAATACTCCACATGTTTTTGGTCCTCGCGATTTTGGTTGTGATCTCTCGCTCGGAAAATTTGTAGTCCAAAGAGATTTTATTTTGGGTTGTAAACCCTAACGCATTAACTCCAAATTGATAGGAGAACCATTTACTAGAAGTAAAATTTGTACTGAATAGTACTAAAAATACTGCTTTCATCTCTTGAGTATTTGTCCAGTTTTGACTTTTTCGATCAACTGTTTTTAATCTTTGACTTATAATTAAAGAAAATATATATTGTATATTAATTAGATAAAATAATATTTTGAAAATATTTGAAATAATGAATATAATAAAATTATTTTTCTATCAATATCTAATACGGAGTACCATTTTTATTTAATTGAAAATATTTGAAATAATGAATATAATAAAATTATTTTTCTATCAATATCTAATACGGAGTACCATTTTTATTTAATTTGAAGTCAAAAATTACCAATTTTGACTGAAAAAATCAAAAGTAGACAAATAATCAGGGACGGAGGGAGTATGTCATTTTTCAATGTAGTACTTAAACATCTTATTCCCTAAATAGTACCTAAATAATGTCTAGCGATACGAACAATATCCGGTAATTGTGAACATTTAGTTTGAACAATGTCTAGTGGCGGTGGACATTTACTTAAACAATAATGACCATTAGACATTGAACAATGGTAAAAACATATGGTACTACATTCGAAAAGTTAATATGTTTTAGTACTACTCCGTATTTAGCTAGGTAAATTCCCCAATTCTCCCTCCATTCCCAAAAAGAATTCCTAGTTTGATCAAGTGTAAAAATAAACAAGTGTTAAATTATACTCTGTAGTTGACTTTCAATTTTGCCCTTGATATGATAGCCTGGGTAAAAATAACATCTGATGGATAGGTAATATGAGAAGAAGTATGATATGATAAGTAAGGTATGAAAGAATAAGAATTTAAGTAATTTTTTAATGTTAGAAATGGAAAAATGAAAGAGAAAGTATTGTTGAGAACGAAGGGAGTAGTCATAAAAAATCACTTTAAATTTAGAAAATGTGTAACAGGATACTAATTAAATTGTAATAAATACAAATAATATTCAAAATAAATATATAGTGGGGTAAGAACTAAGAAGTTACTCCCTCCGTCCACAAATAAATTTTACATTACGCGTTACGATGTTTGACTGAAGTTATTTTAAAATCATTTTATATAAAAAATGGTGTAGAATTGAAAAATAAAAATTACATATTAAAAAACTATATCAAAAGATCTACAAAACTAGAGGTGACATGACTATATTATTTTATCAAATGGGTGACGGAAATAGGCCAACAAAGTGAATAAAGTTTGACCCTGTGAATAGTGAACGTAAAGTTTATTTGTGGACGGAGGGAGTATTACCTATCAATCCTTTCCCTAAATCTTAGGAGGAGACTGTCACAATCTTCCTCAACTCCTCTCACTACCTCCATTAGCAGTTCCCTTTCTTGCTTCCCAAGCTTGGTGACGTCAATTTCCTCCGCAACCACCCTACCACCACCGTCAACCACCGCCCGCCTCAACATTCCTTTCCTCATCCTCTCGAACGTCGGCAGCCTCTCTATGGCGGCCCACATCAGCTCGTACTCCTCCTCCTCCTCCTCCCTCCTCCTCGAGCTCCGGCCAAACACGTTTGGCCGTGCTGTCGCGACTTCCCGGAGGCTGCCGGCGGATTGCCAACTCCGCCAGCTCCCTCCGGAAGCCAAACTTCTCCTGCTACTATATGATATTGCCGCACCATCTCCCTCTAACATCACCCTAGACATTTTTACCCTCCCTCTATATATTGTATAAATAATCACAATATGTATAGTCTATATATATTAATAATTGCATATGTGCATGGTAATAATGCTATATTTATTTTACTAAATGTAATGTAGATGAAGATATATGTGGATGGGAGTGGGAGGAGAGTATATATAGAAGCTAAGAATGAGTGAGATGGAAGCTAAAACTCGCTTAGCTTATACTCCCTCCGTCCTAAAACTAACTCCCTATTTGATTTTTCACGGTTTCCAATGCAACATTTTCACCAGAAATATCTCTATCTTTATATAAATACATATTATAAAGTTAATATATTTCAAAACTATGTTTTAATGTGAATTTATTAATAAAAAATTTATATGAAAATTTAATACTCCCTCCGTCCCTTAAACTCCTTTCCCTTTCTTTTTTTTTGTCCCACTAACTCCTTCCTCTATCAATTAAAAAATCACTTTTACCCCTTATTTTTTCATACCCTTCCTATCACATCATACCTTTTTACTAATAATCTATCCATCACATCTTACGTTTACCCATCACATCAAGGATATTTTTGGAAAGTTAACACTAAAATATATCTCCCTTAATTTACCAAAAAGTCAATAACGGAACGACTTTAAGGGACGGAGGGAGTATATTTTTTTTCGTAATATGCTGTCAAAATTTAAAAAAATTTAATTACAAAAGTCAAATTGAGAAATTAATTTTAAGAGGGGTAATTATTTCCGTGGGGAGGATATATAATGGCTAATTGGCTACTACTTGCATGCTTCGGCCACTCCCTAATGAATTACTTTCCGGTCCCATGATTTTATAGGTGGAATAATCCGGGCAGGTGCATACTTGTAATTTTATAATGTGGGCGAGTTTATATACGTAACTAATAAACTATTCCCTCTTATCTTAAAAATATGGGAGTTATTGATATTTAATAGATTTAAGAGAAGTGTATTTTGGTATTAAATTTCCAAAAAAGTCCTTTGATGTGATGCGTAAAAGTAGGATTTCATGGGTAGATTATTAGTAAAAGGAATGATGTGATAGGTAGGGTCTGAAAAAATAAGGAATAAAAGTGACTTGTTAATAAAAATAAGAAGTATTTTTTGGGACGGCTGAAAAGAAAAGGAGAAAGATTTTCAGGGACGGAGGGAGTACAAAAGATAAATAAATTAAAAAGACGTGTTTGTAGCGGAAATTTGTACGTGGCTAAATTCGTCAAGGTTGTATCGAAAATTTGGTCATGGTGACCCCCTCAACGTTGCCACAGACTGGACCGTGACGGTAACCGTGACAACGATCCGCTGTTACTGTCCCTGTCAAAGTAGATAAAAATCTGTTACTTTTTTTTTTGGAATTTATGTATTTTTTGAACTTGGAATTGTCACAAACTAATTAATTGAGTGACAACAATGAGTGGCACATTTCTTACGAATTGAACTCTGTAGCTACAAACTCTGTGACACTGTTTTAAATTTCGATATTTTAGAAATGTTCAAAAAGTTCCTTCAGTTTGATTATTTAGATAAAATTAGAGAAAAGTGCACTGTTTGCCCCCGAACTTTCTGGAAATTGCATGGTTTACCCAAGAACATTAAGAAGTGCACCTTTTACCCTCGAACTCTTCAAAAATTACACGATTTACCTATGAACACTGAAAAGTGCACCAAATACCTTTGAACAATTTAAAACGTTGCACCATTGGTCATAAAATGATAGATAAGGAGTGCGTTGCTCCCACGAACGGGAGTTACGAGTATGATTTATTTGGGCATTGTTAATTCTCCAAAATACCCTTCCCCCAAATTAGCTTCTTTATTTAAATGTTCAGGGATAACTCATGCAATTTCTGAAGAGTTCAAGGGTATTTGGTGCGCTTTTTAATGTTCAAGGGTAAATCGTGCAATTTCTGAAGAATTCAGGAGTATTTCGTGCATTTTTTAATGTTCAGGAGTAAACCGTGCAATTCTCAAAGAATCTGGGGGGTAAATGGTGCACTTTTCTCGATAAAATTATCGTATTAAAATTATATTGAATATCATTACACAAATGATTTCATCATATTTATCTTGCAAAAAAGTATGAGAATTTTATTTTATGTATTGTATTGATTTTGTTTTTGAAATAAAGGGTAGTTAATCACCTCAAGTACTGTCCTCAACTGCATTCATTATGGAATGCAGTAAAGTGAGCAACGCGCTGTACTCCCAACATGAGCCTCACCCATTCGTACTCTGATCTCCATCCTATTGCATGTGTTCAGCTTTTAGAAAAGATTATTTAAGAGTAAATTTCTAAAATAGTCCTTTGTAATAAGGTGTTTTCCCAAATCAGTCTTCAATAAGTTTTAATTACTTGGTTCTCTATAATTGAGATTTATTTCCAAGATGGTCCTTCGTTATACTATTACTCAATTGAGGATTATGAGGGTATTTTGGTATTTTTTATCTGCTAAATTTAGAATTAATTCTTAAAATAATCATTTATAATGAAGTATTTTCCCAAAATGGTTTTTTCTAATTAAAGATGTGTATTTGATTTGAAATTTAAAAGATTTTTTATAAGTTTTAAATAATTTATGAATTATTTATAGTCAATGTATTTTTTCAATTTTACATTTAGAGCCTGTTCTTTAGGGCTTGAACTCTTAACTTTCAGTTTCTTCTTGTTCCTTCCAGTTCTTCCAGTTCCTTCCAGTTTCTTCCAGTTCCTTCCAATTTCTTCCAGTTCCTTTCAATTTCTTCCAGTTTCTTCCAGTTTCTTCCAGTTCCTTCCAACTTTTCTCATTTTCTTCAAATTCTTTCTACTCCTAAACCAATTATTCTAAAAATGATATATTTCAATGTGATTATTATTATTATTATTATTATTACAACTGTTATATTTATAACTATAGTTTATAAATCATTTTTTTCATCTCACTATTTTTACGATTCACACTTATTATTTTTTTCTTCAACTTTTTAATATGAATTAGACATTTTTTTATATATTAGTCTACATGATAAAATAGGAAAACATCAATATGTTAAATTATACTAAAAAATTATGGATAAAATAGTTACATTGAATGTTTTATTAATATAACTTTTTATAAGACATCTCAGTTTTCCCTTCATTACTTAAAAATTGCTCATTTTTCTAATTTTTATAAAAAAAAAATTGTAAGTCAAAAGAGCTTAGAGAAAAAGACTAAAATATGAGTAAAACATAAAAAATGTAAACAAAAAAGTTCTATGTCTTTATTCCAAAAATAGGAATTCAATGAAAATAAAATGTCAATCATGAAAAAAACAATATGTTTGATTATGTGACATGTATGATATTTAAAACAAAATATTTTAATATATAAATTATAATTACAAATATATTATTTATAATAAATACTGCATAAATAAATTGAGGTGCAATATAACTACACAGCCTTTTTAAAATTTAATATTTTTATATTTATGCTAACTTTATATTATAATTATTTTTTGTAAAAGTAGTTTTTTGTATTTAAAAAATAACAATATGTTTTTTATATCTTAAAGACATTCACTAAGATAACGTGATGATGATGATTATGATGATGATGATGATGATGATGATGATGATGATGATGATGATAATGATAATGATAATGATAATGATAATAATAATAATAATAATAATTTATAACAACAAGAATTTAAAATACATATTTTTAAAGTTTTTTTTAGGTTTTTCAGTTTTTTTCCAGTTTCTTTCAGTTCCTTCCAGTTTTTTCCAGTTTCTTCTAGTTCCTTCCCGTTTTTTTCAGTTTCTTCCAGTTCCTTCGAGTTCTTCCAGTTCCTTTCATGTTCTTCCATTTTTTTCCAGTTTCTTCCAGTTCTTTCCAGTTTTTTCCAGTTTATATACTACCTCCGTCCCACTCTTTTTGTCCAGTTTTGACTTTTGGAACTGTTCATCTAAGCACTTTGACTCATCAAATTCTCTCAATGTGTAAGTCTAAAAATAGTCATGTGTGATCTTGTTTGATTTGTCTTAACATATAGATTATTAATATATAATTTTTATAATTATTTAATATACAAATTACAAGATAAAATGGATTAAAAAAGTGCATTGGATGGTGTGCAAAAATGAAAGTGGACAAAAAGAGTGGGACGGAGGGAGTATATATATATATATATATATATATATATATATATATATATATATATATATATATATATATATAGACACACACATATCTTCCATTTCATAAATTAATTGTAGACTCAAATAGAGCAAGACAGCAAGTGAACTGAACTACTTCAGACCTACAAT
This sequence comes from Cuscuta campestris, assembly GCA_900332095.2. Taxonomy (NCBI): domain Eukaryota; kingdom Viridiplantae; phylum Streptophyta; class Magnoliopsida; order Solanales; family Convolvulaceae; genus Cuscuta; species Cuscuta campestris. The sequence goes on from OOIL02000003.1 coordinate 76,895, forward strand.
TATTTTTTGGCACAATTATTCAATTATCCAAGGTTTTGGGAAATTGTCGGACCATATTGATATTATACTCCGTATAATTTAAATTTGTGGGGAAGGGTTAAATGTCCATTAGGTACAGTATTAAGGGACTATTAGCCTATTAGGACCAAGTGCGTGGCGAGGTCGTCATGTGAGGAATAATGACGTGGAATTCTAACTAGTTTTATAGGGTAAGGCCTTGTTTGGAGCAACTTCTTCCATAAACGTTTTGCATATTCTTGTTTCGTCTCTTTTACGTTACAGAGTTTAAGAAAAATGTTACAAATAAAAAATAAAAAGTGAATAATTGAAGTTTGATTTTAAAAAAAGAAAAAGATCGTGGATCGTCATACATTTCTTACTCTATTTGAAAAATTAAGAAGAAAGACAATTGTTTTAAAATCGACTAAGAAAAAGTGAGACGATTAATTTGAGAAAAAGGTAATAGTGTCTTAACAATATGGACTTGCTAACATTGAAAATGTTTAAAGTAAACACTATCATAAGGTGATAATAATGCAAGTATAAAATCTTTCCCGGACCTACAATAATTGAAATAATTGAATACTTAAATAAAGAACTTGTCACGTTGGATAACTGAATGATTGTGCCAAAAATATAACAAGTTAAGAGCGAGCTAAATATTCATTGAGGAATTTACTTAAATAGCACTAAAACATAATGACTTTCCCTAAATAGCACCACATGTGTTTTTCTTCTCAATGTAACACTTTTAGTCATTATGCATTAATCATTATTCAAGTTAATATTCGCCATCACAGGACATTATGGACATTATTAAGTGCTATTTAGGGAATAAACCAATTTCAGTGCTATTTAGGAAAATGACTTAAGTTTTAGTGCTATTTACAGTATTTAGTGCAAATATTTCATATTCATTATCTTGTGGTCTATTTGGTTGGGGAAACAATATTTTACCCGGAAAATATTTTTAACGGAAAGTATTTTCAAAGGAAATTTTTTCTCTCCATATTTTCTGTTATTGGGTAGAAATTATGAGAAAAGTCATAGGCATGTAAGCTCTTAAGCTTTTAAATTGAATTAAATAATCAATTGGATACACTCTATTAATATGATTTAACCCGAATGTTTTATAGACTATTTTAATGATGCCTACCATATCCAAAATGCTATCATGGTATCAAAGTAGGTTTTGGCACACCTTTTTTGTCAAGGTATCCGTCTAGACGTTCATTCCTAGTGGCCCTAGTCTTTAACTCAGTTGTTCGTGAGGAATAATAAATATACCACAGCCTGTGACCCATTTAACCCAATTACTCGTCTAGAAATCCATGCCCAGCGTATCGTGGTTCTTAAAGTGGGGCAAGTGAGAGGATTTTCTCTCATCGCAGGCCCGCAGCAGAGGCAGGTAAAGTTGTGGCTCCGTTATCGAAAAAGAGTTTTTTTTGGATTTTTCTTGGTATTCAAATCAATGAGAGCACCAATTGATACAAATATCGTATCAGATGTGGAAGAACTTTGAAAGTTCTTTAGACTCCAAGAAGACGAGAGGAGAGCAAGATGAAAAACTTCTAGTGTATCCGAGCTCTCAAGAAAAGAGAAGAAAAATTAGGATTCATGATATTCGTATTATTGCTTGATAATTTCAATAGGTACATCTTCTTATACAGAAAAGGGGAAAATCATAACTCTAATGGTTCAACAAAAATGACGAGGAAAATAACCGTAAAGATACCTCAAAAAAGCTTATAATTTCTCTCACCTAATAAATAATAAATTAAATAATCTACTCCACAGTCCATATCATATTTATAAAAAGTAATGTATAAAGCATAGTTTTAAAACCGGACCAAACCGTGAATCAGCGAACCGGTGGTCCAACCAGTCCAATCCTTTAGACCGTCATCAGCTTCAAACCAGTTTGAACCCGTGTGAACCGGTCAGACCATTTTTTTTGGGTGATTTTTTTTCAAAAATATATATCATGGAAGTTCGAGTTTTTGCACCAACGCTCTTGTGGTTTGGTAAATGTGCAGTGTTATCCATCAGGGTTTCAAAACTTACGTTCTTGCCCTTCTTGGTTCTGATATTGCTACGTCAATGCCTCTTTGGACAAAAATATACTTCAAATATTATGTCAACAACTCTGCTACCCCTATGACTTTGGAAATGGGTGCCAACGCCCCCCTCTACTTTTTCTTTATTATTTTTCTTTTTTCTTTTCTTTTTTTTAAAGATAAGAAAAATGTTTGTGTGTGAAATAATGAAAAAATGTTTTTTATTTCAAACCTACATTTTAAAAAAAGTTTTAAAAAATAAAAAATGTGTGTTTGATTTAATTGATGATTTTTATTGTAAACACAAAAAAATGATTATTAAAAAATTATAAAAAATAATTTTAAAAAAGAAATTAAAAAATATTTATGAAAAAAGTTGTAGAAAAAAACAATAAAGAAAAGAGGGGGCGTTTGTGCCAATTTCTAAAATTATGGGGGTAGTAGAGCTATTCACATAGAGAATAATATTTGAAAGATATTAAATCAGAGGGACATTGGCGTAACAATATCAGAACTAGAGTAGCACATACCAAACTACTCGGGGTCATGGTGCAATAAACTAATGGAGGTTCGAACCTGAAATCTCTTATATACTTACTTAAGTTGCCAACCATCCAAGTTAGAGCACTTTTTGTTTCAAGCTAGCTTAAAGTTTCGAATTATTCCATAATTAAAAAAAAAGTGTATAAAGATTTCTTTTCGTTTTAAAAAGTTTAAAAAAATACTCCCTCCGTCCCAAAAAGATTTACACGTTTCAAAAAAATTGTGTCCCACAATCCCTTACTCATTTCTATTAAAAAACCACTTTTACCCCTTACTTTTTCAAACCCTACCTATCACATCATACCTTTTTCCTAATAATCTACACATAACATCCTACTTTTACCCATCACATCAAGGGTATTTTTGGAAAGTCAACACAAAATTATCCATCCCTTAATTTCAACTTTAGTCAAAATGGGTAACACTTTATGAGACGGAGGGAGTATAATATTATAGCTTTGATTCAAACTCAAAATCATTGATATAATTGATTCTATTACCAAATGCAAATCACACAAATATTTTACTTGAGTGTTTTTTAATAATAGGAAATTTATTTGAAAAAATTAAAATCACCAATTTTTTAATGGAATTTTTAATATTATTTTCTAAATATATAAATTTTATTTTTTAATTCAGTGACATAACTCAAGTAAATTAATATAATTTTGGTTGGACCCATAAATTCTTTACTCTCGGTATTTTTAAATGAGTGAGCCACTAGTACAGTAATTAATATGATGAGTGAATTGAAGGCAACAACTTAAAAAGAAACTTTTATTTACTTGATGTGGAATGGGGAAATAAATATGGTATGGATGGCGTCATGTGATATGCCCCTACACTCCATAACTTAGACGACCCAGCTTCTTCTAAAATCAAAATGGATTATGCTATGTGTACCCCAAGTTTTGTACCCCGCAGTTTTGCACCAACACTTTATGTTGGTGTAAAACTAATTTTTGTTAAATGCACCAACATTTGTGTCCGTGTGAATTTTTATTAACGCACCAACACTTGTGTCGGTGTAAACCATCGAAATGTTTCTGTAAACCTGTGGTGTACAAATGAGGTATATTTTTTGGTGTAAGTGTAGCATGGTCCAATCAAAATAAGTCACGCCACAAACCCACCATTTAAGAATATTATATGACTCTCATCATGATTATTTATGTTATTAATTGATCAATTACATATTTACGTTATTATATTATTTATTTTTACTCGATGGACATAATTGTTCTTATCATATAAATTACGATTTTTCCTTTGGGTCATTAGACAACTGAAGTGGTATATATGGTATCTCAACATTGTTACCACCGACTCTGAACCTAAAAAGAAATTTCTGTCTCCTCTACTCTCTCTCTCAATGCGTAATATGATCATATATAGGGATCACCTAATCCCATCATAAATAATACGCCATAAACAGAAACCCGATAAAGATCATATCGTCTTTCTCATCCATTCAATCACGGGTTTACTAGGTATTTTTCTAATCATTATTCTTATTTCATTTTATAATTGAAGAATCATAATTTAACACATCACAGTTGCATCCACATATGATAATCAGAGATTATTTTATGCTCCCTCCGTCCCAAAGAGATGGGTACATTTTGACTAAAGTGGTAAAATAAGGAGGGATATTTTGGTGTTGACTTTCCAAAAATACCCTTGATGTGATGGGTAAAGTAGGATGTGAATATGTGATGATTAGATTATTAGGAAAAAGGTATGATACTCCATATGCCTCATAGCTAGCAAAGCGAATGTTATTGAGTACAATAATAATTTCTTGTATAAATATAATGAGGCCCGCCCGCCCAAGTTGCATGCATGGTGTTGTACGCACGGACGTGTTCAGCTCCAGTAATAGAGAAATATCAGTTTTTTCATTTAATAGGTGTTCGGATAATGACAATTAATGCAATAAATTCGTGGATCCCTCACTAGTACTCCCTCCTTCCATAAAGATAATAAGGATATTTTGACTAAAGTGCGAAATTAAGAAAGGGATAATTATGTATTCACTTTCCAAAAATACTCTTGATGTGATGGGTAAAAGTATGATGTGATGTTTAGATTATTAGAAAAAAGATATGATGCGATAGGTAGTGTTTGAAAAAGTAAGGGGTAAAAGTAATTTTTAATAGATATGGGAAAGAGACTATGGGACGCAATTTTCGCGCTCTTTAAAAAATAATCCCACTTTTTACTGTCACTAGAATTATTCCAACATTTTTACATGTGTACGAGTTTTGGGTCACCGTTAAAAAACTAACTATCATTTAACAGAATTTTTGAAAAATGCATGTTTTTCTATAATAAATGAAAGGTGGGATTATTTTACAAAAATTCTCTTTTTTTCGTTTTTTTAATTTCTAACTTTAAATTTAAATGTATTTTTAATTTCTTTTTTTTGGAAAAATAATACCAAACTTAAGTTTTTAGAGTGAAACTAATTGCTTTTTTAAAAGTCGATAATCTGGTAATAATATTAAAAAATAAATTATTCTACACAATAGAGCTAATTTATTTACTTCATAACTCACTACATTTTTTTGTAAGTTGCAATTATTTTTTTGAGCGGCCCTTCGAATTGTTTTTTGATACTACTTCGTATATTATTATTGTTACTTAAAAATGGCACTAGAAAACTTGTGAATATTTGTGAAAATTCTATATAAATATTTTTTACAAAACAACATTACAATAATTGTGAAAATAACACAATAATGAAACATTTATTTTTATAACTCACTACATTCTCTGTTGTATTGTAATTTTTTCATTAACAACACTCTGGAATATTTATTGATAATCTTCTATTGCCTATATCATTTTTCGTAAAACGGAACTACCTAATTTTTTATTTTTTGATAATCCCAAAATAGTAATTCAAATGTTGTGAAAATAACACAATATTTTTTCTCTGAAATGGCACTAATAAATTTTATAACACACTACAAAATTTATGCAATGAAATTTCTTTCTTGATCGATACTCTAAATTGTTTTGATAATTCAATATTATATTTTTCCAAAACAAAAAACAAAATTTATAAATCGTTAGACAAATCTCTAACAAGAGTGTACTGTTATATTTTTAAAAATATTAATTTGAAATTAAAAATTAAAAAATAAAAAGTAAATTTGCCTAAAATACTCCCACCTTTCATTTATTTGCAAAAAATTAGCATTTTCTAAAAATTCCGTTAAGTGGCTATAAGTTTTTTAATGGTGACCCAAAACTCGCAGACATGCAAAAATGTATGATTATTTCCAGGGAAACTGAAAAAGTGAGATTATTTTTGAAAGAACGCGAAAAGGTGGGATTATTTGAGATAATTTTTCCAATTTCATATATATATATATATATATATATATATATCGATATATATATATATATATATATATATATATATATATATATATATATATATATTGTTAGCCTTAGTTTGCTAAGTCTCATGTTTTGATGTTAACAAACAATATAAGAGCTTAACGTTTGTTTAAGTGTTTCAAGAAAAACAAGAATCCATTAAGATTCGGTACTCAAGAATGAAGTCGAAACACTAAACTAGCGTAGAATATAGGTAGAAACCAATGTAAGGATATGACTTTATATACCTATATTCACAAGCTCAAAAGCACTTACAAAATATGTTTAAAACCATCCCATAAACATTTTGAAACATCTAAAAGGTTTTAAACTCAAACACGAAGGATTAAGGATATTTTGAAAAACGCAGGACTGTAGCACGGGACCCCCCTACCGTCTGCACGGGACCCCCCTACCGTCTGAACGGGACCCCCCTACCGTATGGACGGGACCCCCCTACCGTATAGAAGGGACCCCCCTACCGTGACCGTTAGGTTACTGTTCCTGATTTGTGTTTTTGAATTAAATCAACCCTAATCACCTCCCAATGGCTAATTAACATCTTCCACTATAAATACAAGCCTAATCCTTCATATTTCTTTAAGAAAAAAAGCTCTAAACATTCTCCCTTTATATTCTAAGTGTGTTCATTCTTTTATTAATTATTTTCAATATTTTGGCTATTTCAAGAGCCTTAAATTCCTGATTTTTATACACACACTTTGAGCTTGTGTTTCTAGTTATATACTCTCATATTCATAAGTTTGAATTGTATTTTTGAGAGAGTATACTTTCTTTCTACACCGGCTAAGTTTTGTTCTTCATTTTTATATTCTAGCCGTTGTGTAGAATCATCTTTTGTGTTTTTCAAACACTTCTTTATACGGTCGAGAATAGCCGTTAAATTCTCATATTGTATCGGTCGAGGATAGCCGTATAAATCCTTGGGTAAAGGTTCAAGGATAGCCTTTGAAATCCTTGGGGGAACGGTAGAAGATAGCCGTTAAATCTTCGTTGTAAACAGTTTGAGATAGCCGTGGTGAAATCTCGGAGTGAATCCTATTGGCAAGGGTTGTTTGCCAAACTAGTGCGGTGCTTTGACGGAGTTCAAGAGACTGGGACTTAGTGGATTCGGAAATCCTTGAGGAGGAGCCTCGAGGTACTGGAGTAGGGAGTTCCCGAACCAGTATAAAATCGGTGTGCATTTTATTTACGCTTTTATTTTTGCGTTTTATATATTGCTTCCGCATTTGCCAACATTGTTTTTATTAAACTCCGAAAAGATTTTAAATATATATATATATATATATATATATATATATATATATATATCGATCGTACGTAGGAGTGTTCATTTATAGGTCTGAACCGATGAACACCTCTAATCGTACATGGATCTCTCTATTGATCTTGATAGATATCCGCACCGCTGAACAGGCATTGGGCGGCCCAAATATAATTCCGAAGCCCAACATGAATAAAGCCTAGAACTGGAGCCCGAAGGGAGATCGAAGCCTAATGATCAGATGAAGTAACAGATTGAAGGTTAGCATACAACGATGGATTAGGCCTGGTACGAAGGGAAGACTTGATTCCTCAGATCGTGAGATTGCAGGGGAATTGATGACTGATTCTCCGCTACGATTAATGCATGATAGACGAATTACCGATAATGTAGCACACGGAATTGCATGCCTTGTATACAGTAGATTTACACTATAAAAGAAGAGAAAATACTCCATTGTAATCAAAGCTAAATTGACCTAATACAAACCTACAAGAGTTCTACATATTCTATCAATATTATTTTACAAAGTTCTTCGCACGCTATATTTATTGAACTAAATCTCATTAGTTCTTTCAAACTAAAAAAAATTGAAGAAAGTTACACTCACACCAATTTTTATTGTTGGAGTTTATATTGATCAAATCATGATAAGAATATAAGTTTTTTTGTGTCATTTACCTTCAACTCGAACGCTCTTAAAATATTGTGAATTACTCTTGAACTTTATTACATAAATTACCCCCAAGCTTTTCAAAACATTGCGTGAATAGTCCCTTGCTTCTTTGTCAAATATGAGAGTGCATTACATTAATCACATTCGTCCAGTGAGTTCTTCAATTCGTCATTTTCATACATCAGCTTCTATATTTTAAGTTTCTTAAAACCTTATACAATTATTCTTATTTTAATCGTTGGTAACCAAAATCAAAATCCAGACATCAGTCGATCAAACTTTTCATCAATTAAAAAATTATCTTCATCATTACGTGACGTGATCATCAAATGCCAACATGTATTTTGATGAGCATGTGATTAACACGCTCTCTACTGGACATGCTGATGGACATGGATGCAATGTTTTAAAAAGTGGAGGGGTAATCCGCATACTTTTAAAAGTTTAAGGGCAATCCATGCATTTTTTGAAGAATTCAAAGGTAATACGCAAAAAAACTCACAAGAATATATATATATATATATACATATGGAGTATAAAACAACTAACTCAGTAATGCTCCGTTTGTAAAATTGATGGTTCATACTCATCCTAACCCTTTGGCCTAGAAATCAGGAATCTATATGAAGTGGAAGAAGCATATATACTCAATTAAGCCATGTGTGGAAATTCAAATACACTACCACCCTTTGGGCTCAACTCATGAGAGGTAGGTATCACAGAAGAAATAACCCCTTTAAGGAAAGGCTACTCTTCGATTCACCCAACTAGAAAAGAATTCGTAGAATGACTTCTATAGTACCAAAGACAAGGCTGATAATTCAAACACAAGACTGATAATTTCTCTCAAGTCATAATACTCCAATAGAAAAATAGGATCACAAAAGGAAGATGGTACAAGAGTAATGAAGTATCAAGTCTTTATCAAGGCTTCATTAGTGCAGAATCAGTGAATAAAAAGCATATCTCATATACAACACTCATACAACACAGAAACAACATAGTGAAAATCAAAGTATTAATCACCACTTGCGCAGCCTTTGCAGCCGCAATGGACGCATTCTATGACCTCTTCTTCCCTGAGATGTTTAGGGACTCGGCACACACAAGTCGTCATAAAGTTGTGATCCCGGGGCTGAATGCACCTCAAACAACATAGCCGTTCGTACCCAGGCTGCGAAAACAAGGGGAAAATAACGATGGAATGCAAAATGAGAAACCATAAGACTGTGTTTGGAACATGGAAAGTGGGTAGGGAAATGATGCTTCTAAAGGAAAACAGTGGCTTCTAAAAAATGTTTCGTACAGAGGAAAATCAATGTTGATTCAAAATTTGTGAATGTTTTACATATAGTTGAATTTCATAGCCCATATTTGATAGAAAAAATATAAATACAATGAATTTGAACAAACATTTAAAACTGATTTGTTGAGTTTGAACCAAGTGTTTATTCCCCCTCAATTGCTTGAAAATTTATCCTCCATTTTCATCCTATTTATTATCATATTCAGGTTCCAAGAGACATTAGATGTTGCTGAAAATACACGACAGAAGCAAACAAAAAAACAGCCATAAATACTCTTTATTTAAGGCGAGACAAACCTTTTTCCACTTGGCAATTAAATTACGGTCTGCATGACGCTGATCCAAGCAAAACTCGTAGAGTTCCTTGGAGATTTCTTTCCTCCTGTAATAAAGGTCGTAAATGTAGCGGCTCTGCTGATGAGAAATTTTAAAGATGGGCCACAGTCCCTCACACTTCCTTTTGCCATCATGCGGATCAATCTCAGCTGTTCACAAGATTATACCCATATTACCCATCAAGATTTTTTTGGAGCTAAATGACTATTCGGAACTTGGAGAATGAAAGTGGAAAATAGGGGAAAGAATGCAATGGAGATTTGGAAGTAAAGATAGTACGAGGGAAAATTTAAAAAAAACGCTTCAAACTCAAAAAATTTGCATTTTGATAATTTTCAAACTCCTTTATTGGATTGTTTATTTCAATTATAGTATAAACACTTAGAAATCTATACATATGTAAAAAAAATATTAAACACATGAATCATATTTCATTATTCTTTGCATTTTCTAAGGTAAAACCAAACACAAGAAAGTGACTTCTCCTGGCTATTCTTTTTCCTCCTTTTCCAAGAATTTTGTGTGACCCACACACACCCAAAACAAAATCAAATTCAACAAAATATCAAAGAGATAAGAGAACCAATGTAGCGCAACCTATAATTTACGGGGAAGAGATAATACAAACCTTCTCTCATCTTAGCTTGTAGTTCGAGGATAGTAGGCTCAATCAGTTCCCATCCTTCTGGGTACTTGACACGATTTGTCTTCACCTTAGGCATGCTTTAGCTGCAAGATTCAAAAACAAAATGATTCTTTTAAGTATGTATTACTATAAAGAACATCCGCGATAACTTTTTTTAACAATGGATCCCTTCCTGATAATGACCTTAAATTACAACACTACACGTGCACCCTCTGTTATTACCAATTATTTTTCAAGCCAACATGACAACTTAAAACAAAACCCTCATCAATGACATTCAAAAGAAAGTTGGAGATGACACATTTAGCATCATGTGATAACCAGAACAAAATAGAGCCTCACAGAATGCTTGTAGCAACAATTGTTGTAAGATTTAGCATTCCGGTGGAAAAAAGTTAAAAAGCAAGGCAGGTCTTGAGAAATCAATGGCCTGGATGAAAAAAATGGCAAAAGCCTTATCCCAAATGACTTAATAAATTAAAGTATGTAAGCTAATTATATTTAAATTTGAAATAGTGTATTAATGTAACATCAAATCTAATATATATATATATATATATATATATATATATATATATGTATGTATGTATGTATGTATGTATGTATATACACACACACACACACATATACACACACATAGACACACACACATATTTTATATAAATTATAATTCATCGACCAAGGAGCAAACCCTATAAAAATACAAAAATTATGTCGGCCAAATCTCTTGATATCCATACAGCACTCACCCATCGGATGAATAGGGCCGGTCCTGAGGATTCATCGGCCGGGGCCGAAACGGAAAAAAAATCCCTAAAAGTTTTATCTTTAATGGTCTAACAAATTAACATATGTAAACTAATTATATTTAAATTATAATTAACGCAATATTATTAGAAGAAAAAAATAAATGACAAAATTATAGTATTATAATTACATACCGTAAAAGCTAGCCGAGGATTCGAATGAAATATATATTATTTCTAAAGATATTTTTGCGCTTCATCCATGTATGTACATGATTTAATGACTAGTATAACACATTTGGGTATCACTAAGAAACCCTCTGTGACGAAACATTGCAACTACGCGAGTGAAAGCGTCTGAACTCATTGAAATTGCAGAACATTTTATACGCAATCTTAATTCATTTAGTAAACCTTGATCATTATCATCATGAATGGATCATTGGCCTTCCAATATTCATATCAAATCGTCAATTTTTCAGTTTTTAATTTTTTTTTTTAATTTTCAGTTTTTTATATACAAATATATAATAAATTTAAATCAATTCATCCAAATCAAATAAATAACATATAGAACCATTAATTCACTCTATTTCATAGAAATTAACAAGAATTTCAAATTAAAAATTAATAATTAACCCTAGATTTTGAATCTAAAGAATAAAACAATGAAAAAAAATTAAGAAATAATTATGGAAATACGGAATACCTGGAGGCTGGAGCTTGAGGGTCGGCGTCCGGCGGTGCGTCTGGCGGCGGCGGCGTATCTGAGTTCCGTCAGCTCCGTACTTCCGTCGTCCCTGCCTTCCGGTTCTTTCGTGCGTCTCTCACTCTCTCCCGTAACTAAGGGTATAAGAGAAGGAGATGGATGGGGTCTGGGCTTCTTATACATACACATATACGGAGTATATAATATTTTAAAAAAATTGGGCCCCTTAATTTTTTGGACCCGGTCCGGACGGACTGTTGGGACGCACCGTCGAGGAAGACGGGTGAAGCAGCGGAAATGCGGAATTGATTTTTGGGTTTGGAAAGGAATTTTATATCACACGGGCTTGGGCCAAAAATAAAATTTAGGCCGGCGTAATTTTGAGCTATTGCCTCATTTGCCTGTTAAAATTTGGGCCGGAATAATTTGCTCCATCCCTAAATTTTTGTCTAGATTTGATTTTTTTTGGTCAACTATCTTCAATCTTTGACCTATAGTTAAATAAAATATAAATTTTATATTTATTAGATAAATTAATATTTTGAAAATATTTGATATAATAAATCTAATAAAACAATTTTTGCATCAATATCTAATACCATTTTTTTAATTCAAAGTCAAAATTTACTAATTTTGACGGAAAAAATCAAATGTGGACAAATATACTCAATGATAGAGTGAATATATTATTGTTTAGTATTTACTGGCCCGAAAAAACATGAATCAATTACATGAACATACTTTAGTTCTTTCGTCTCAAATCAAATTGCAGGTGAACTATTCTCATGGTCAAACTTTATTCACTATCTTTGTTATTTGTGTAAGTAATTTGATCCAATAATATAGTCATGTCACGATTACTTTTGTAGATTTTTTTTATGTAGACTTAAAATATGTAATTTTTATTTTTTAATTTTAGATCTTTTTCAATATAAAATGATTTGAAAAGAATTTCAATCAAATTAGGGAATCTTTGCAGCTACATTCTAAACAATTACTCCCTCCGTCCCAATTTAAATCGCCTGTTTTGACTCTTGGGCATATTTAAGAAAAATAAAAAATAGAGTTGATTTTTCGAAATTGACTTTACTTTTTAGGAGGGGTGATGATGAATGAGAAGATAATGTGAAGAAGTGTGACTTATTTTAGGGGTAGTTTAGGTATTTTATTTTTAAAAGTTTACGAAAACAACTAACAGGCAACTTATTTTGGGACGGAGAAAAAAGGCAAACAGGCAATTTAAAATGGGACAGAGGGAGTATCAAACATTGGGATTTGATATATATGTAATTGAGATGAAAATTCTAGATAAAAAGGTTTAACCAATTGAAAACGTATGACAAAATTAGTATTTTGACTTGTGCCATGCATGGATTTGAACGAAATTTTTGTCGATTCAAAAAATATTTTTCAATTAATATTTTTTTCAGATTAAAGAAAATATATTTGTAACACGCTTTTTTTAATACTACGTAATATATTCATTAGCAACAAAGTAGAATAAATAATATATCAATTTGCATTTTGTAATGAAACTTCTTATACACGAAATTGAAAGAGTACACGAAAAAATGATTCTAATGATTTATGTCACCTACAATTCATTGGAATTTTGGCAAGTTTGTCCCCAATGATCATTATATTTTCACATGACAAAACATAAACATTAACTCTTCATATATCAAAAGTTCCTTAAAATTATTAAAACACAGACAATATACACTTTTTTAGACTAAACAAAACTCCTACCTATAGGATGATACAAATGAAGATGCGACTTATGATAAGCTTAACATTTACACTATGTTTGGTTCAAGAATTCCGAAGAAATGAAAAGAATCAATTTTTAAGGATTAAACAAAATTAATCTCTTATGAATAAATAGTTTCCTAAGCTTGAACTTATTACCCCAAGTTGCTTCATCATTATGAACAAGATTAAACTAAACTAATTTATAAGGAACAATCTGCAAAACTAATCATTAAACATAACTAAGACGATTTTGAATAAACAAAAATATTTACTCTTTTATAGCCAAATAATGTTTTGCTTTCACTCGTACATAGATACTCGCATGAGCAAATAATTTTGCTATGGGAACTATAACACCGTATTAACTCAAAAAGTAACAAAAAGTTCAAACAACAAATATATACACCAAGAACAATCTAAAAACAATAACAAAACTGCGGAAATACATATCTGGGAAGCATTTATACTGTAAAATCCAACGATTTTACACATTTTTATCGGAAAGTGGTGAGTTCTTTGTCAATTAATTAAACAATTCAATGAAATAAAAATAATCTTTGTTAAAAAAATTTACTACTCCATAAAAATGACAAAAAAAATAAAACAAAATCCCGCTGGAATAGCAAAAGCTCTCAAACTAACCCACAATCCAAAACACACCTTCATCAACTGCAAGCTTTCAAAAAAAAAAAAAAAAAAAAAGAAACTTCACAAGAACAAAGAGGAATCAAATTCAAGATCAGAGAAGCTTTCATCTCAAATCAATGAAACCCCCTACTAATATCTTCATTATCCTACCCATTCGAGTCATGGAGAACATGATGATGAAGATTCAAGAACATGAAATTCGCAGAAACGAGATGTTCATCCCAAGATTTGAAGAAAAAGCTGCCTAAGAGTGCATGATGAATTCCTTTCCTTCGAAGAAGAAACTAAGAGATTCATAAAGATCCGTGTATTTTTGGAGAAAGATTCAGTGATGAATGCGCTGGAGATATAGGCCTGGATGCGCGAAGAAGAAGGATCTTTGCGTTTCCGAGAAAGTCTTGGTCACTCTTGGACCACGGCATTTTGTGTTTTTGGAAAAGTCTTCCGCAGTACACATTCCTAAAACGAACGATAATTAAATGGTTTCAATCTTCCCCATACAAACCGCGAAAAAACCCGAAGTGTTCTCTTTTCTCACAGTCTCACCATATACATACATCGTACACAAACATTTAAGACTGAAATGGGCAAAATGGGGAGGAAAAAAATGTACAAATCTTCAAGGTGGAAACACTAAGAGTACATTATTGCTAGAACAAGTCAAACTCTATATGCTCATCACCTTCAGCAAGGAACTTCCTTTGAGGGGGGGTTTCAACAAGGTCACACAGTTCAGGCACCAATGGCGGGGCGGCACATCGGATCAAGGCCCAGTTCAGCCCGTCAAAGAACGGGTGCCGTTTAATCTCGGCCGCTCCGGTTTCCGAGCCCAACCGCTGCTCCGGTTCCTTCACCAAAAGCCCTCTCATCAAATCCCGGGCCTGAAAACTCACCATGGGCCCGTCGGGGAACCTCAGGCTTTGCAGCACCACGTTCGCCAGAGTCTCGTCGTTCTCGGCGCCCTTGAATGGGGTCCGCCCGTACAGGAGCTCGTACAGGAATACCCCTAGGGTCCACCAGTCCACGCCGCTCCCGTGCCCCTCGCCCTTGATTATCTCGGGGGCCAGGTACTCGTGGGTCCCGACGAACGAGTTCGACCGGGCCTCTGTCGGCTCCACCACGACCTGCGGCATTGACCTCCTCCGGATCAGCGCCGCGAGTTTTCTGGCTCTCGCGGCGGGGGTTAGGATTCTAGGGGTAAAACAGGAAACTTGGCACGACGGTCCGGCACAAAAGGGGTCGATGCAGTTGGATCCCGTGCACGGACCGGAGACCCTGGCGGGGTCCATTCCCAAAGACGACGAGGATTTTAGGAGCGTAGGGTTGACCGAACAGCGGAGGGAAAGGTCAAAATCTGTGAGCATTATGTGACCGTCTTCGCGCACCATGACGTTTTCCGGTTTTAGGTCACGGTACACCACGCCGAGCATGTGCAGATACTCTAGAGCAAGGAGGACTTCAGCTACATAAAACCTGAAATAAGTGCCACATTGTGGTTTTTCAAAGATATGTGAGCTACACAAAGTATACACACTACTACAAAATTGACCATTCATAAACACTTGCATTTTGACATTATGTTAAAATTTGTCAAAAGATTTGTATGAATGGGTTTTGGATCGAAATCTCAGAATTCAACATACCGTGCAGCAGATTCGGGGAAAAATCTGTTTGGCTGTTGTTGGCGGATGACGTGCAGATCCCCACCGGGGCAAAACTCCATAACCAAACACGACAAATTATCGGAAGTGAACTGGGCATACAATGTGGGGAGGAAAGGATGATCGAGCATCCGTAAAATCTCTCTTTCCGTTTGTGCCCTCGGCGCCTTCTTCCTCAAAGCCAAAAACTCATTATCCATAACCTTTATGGCAAACAAGCAACTCGTTCCCACTAGCTCGGCAAGATACACGGTGCCAATATCCCCACAGCCCAACTTCCTCAGCAGATTGAAGTGAATCAAGCCCAAGAACCCGTTTTGTTTCTTGACTCGGTTTATGGCATCCCATCGCGAGTCCTTGGACATGTGGGGCCTGATTCCGGAACAGGGCCCACTTAGGTTGCTCTCTTCGCTGAAAGTTGTGCTGCTACTGTAGTCGCCCATGCTACTCTTTGAGCTCTGGGAGAAGTCCCCTTTGTATTTTGAACTCTTATTGGGCACAACGGGGGTTGCAGGTTGAATTTCAGCACCATCATCCTTTGTGTCCTTCAATGCGCATTGACATCTCTGACAGATAGTAACTTTGTCATTGCCAGAAGCCGTTACGCCTTTCTTTTCATCCGAGGGATTCACTTGCAAAGATTCCACTTTTGGCTTCTTCTTACTTGCGAGATTCTTGTTCCGGATAGCCGGTTTTACGGCACGGGATGCGTTTCTTGATTGCTTGAAATCCTTGTTGTTGGACAACGGAGTGGTTTGCAGTCTCCCCTTGCGTCTTAATCTGGGTGCGGCTTTGATCGGGGTCCCGCCACTTCGAGAAGGGTTTCTTGTCAACTTTCTTGGTCCGGTGGTACCCTTCTCTTGTGTTTTCTCATCATTCCCTGCTGTCTTTAAGGATTGAACGTCTCCATCGGAATCTTTGATTTTCACAACCACTTGAGGAGAAGAAAGGTTTCTCTTTGGCGATTTCATGGAAGAACTTGAAGAAGTAGTTTCTTGAAATAGAGTTAACTCAAGACTGTTAATGGCTGGGTTAATGAAATGTCTTGGGGAAGAATGCTCGCTTCGGCTTAGGGAATACGGTGGAACTAGTACCCTAGAAGAAAAGCTTGAGGATCCCAGTTCAGGGCCAGGAGACCCACCAGGTGTCTTTGAGAGTCTTCTCATGGAGGCCATTTCTGCTGCCTGCGAAATACATAGCCCCCGAAACGCCTGTTTTAAAGAGACCGGTTCATGATTTGCGGTGAGCCCACCACCACCACCACCACCACCTGGCCTCATTGGTCTCTTAGAGGCATCCCGTCTGGCTCGGTCCGACAGATCCAAACTCTTTGACGTTCTAAGGTCAATTGCGTCAAAGAGTCTGTTGATGTCATCTTCCGCCAGAAACTTATTGGTGGGTCCCCTTTTCTGCACCGGAGGCTTCCCATGGTGGGACTTTTCAGGCTTCAGCTCCTCAATTTCAGAATTGCGTGGAAATGAACCCATAGCTCAGATGCAAACACAGCACACAGACCAAACAGGATTTAGCACCATGTGAATAGAAGTTCGGCGAACGTTTTATAGAACTAATTGGTCATATCGACCTGCAAAAACAATCAGGATTTTTATTTCACATTTATTGTACACAATATGCTTTCTTATTTTATAATATTACATACAGATGAACATACACATGCCCAAAACAGCTAAATAAGTTAACACCGTAAAAACATCAAAACAACATAATGCATTCGAGAAATGTGACTTTGGTTGCAATTTCCTCTTGCAAATAAAGTTTCAATTCTCCTCATCAAAGGACAATACTTATGGTCTGTTTGAGATGGAGAAAATGACTTCAGGAAGTCATTTCCCCATTTTCCAGTGTTCAGCTATTCTGGAAAGAAAGGAGTCAACGAAAAACGATTCACAAAGTCGACTGAAAATGAGCCTTGTTTGGACGAAAAATGATTTCCGTTTACATTTTCCCCCCCCCCCCCCCCCACTTAAATCAAAACTCACCACATGTTATTGTGATATATCAATAAAACTAGTTTTATTTTTTCATTTTTCAAACTTTCAACCAAACACCAGAGAAAGAATCTGCCATTTTCCATATTTCCATACCAATCCTTAATTGAAATGAAGATTCACAGGATAAGAACCAACTATTGACCAAACCAAGATCTATAGATATACAGTACATTCTTCTCAATTCTAAATCTGGAAATCAGTTTCCTTATTTCATGTGCTGATGGGGGAATGTATCTACAAAGATGAGTTTTTGATACTGCCTATGAATGTGGACGCAATCCAAGCAATTGGCTTTAAAAGAGAAGGTCATGAGTCCCTTAATAACAGAACATAACAGCAAAGATTGAAACTTTCAATCACAAAGAAGAAACCCAAAGAAAAAAGAAACCCATTAAATGAATCTAAGACCCATTATGAATCAGGTTCAAGAAAAAAGAACAAAATTCAAAGGAGACAGAGCAGAATCATTCAATTAAAGAAAGAAAATAGAGCAGAATCATTCAATTAAAGAAAGAAAATAAAGCAGAACCATTCAATTAAAGAAAAGATTTTTAAGAAGACAAACCACAGATTCATGAAAGGTAAACAACAATAGACCAGATCCATGATGCAATTAGCTAACAAAGAGAAGTTCAAAAAACTTACCTCAGAAGAGTACACAGTAAAACTTATAGAGAGATCTATAATGCACTTCAGATTCAGACAATAATTTCAAGAATTAAAGACTGTGTGAAGTTTGAAAGGCCAATTGGGAGAGTGAGAGAGTTGGGCTTTTCCCCTTTTTTTCAGAAAAAAATTGAAAAAATTTAGTTTTTCTGATTCTCAGGGAGAAGAAATCGAGGGTACTATACGGTGGACAGAACAGGGAGAGAGAGAGAGAGGGACTGGGTGAGCATTCACAGCTTTGAGCTTTCTCTCTCTTCTGTGTATTTTGTTTGTTGTATTCTGAGATGTTTGGGACCCATTCCACTGGGAAGCACCGGGGCCTACATACACCTTTGGGAGGATTTGAATCTTTGCATTATTTTAAAATTTTAAAAATTAAAGATGCTAAAATCTCAATAGAATTGAAATTTTTAAAAATTAAAGATGCTAACATCTCAATAGAACTGAAACTATGAATTTGTGAGCGGATTGGTGATAATCAAATTGTTAGTCTATGCACGTGATCAAAGGATTATCATCATCTATGGTTTCAACTGTAGTAGATGTATAGTATGACTCTTTTAAAATAACGATTATACTATCTCTATATCGGTGTGTACGTACAACTTGATGCTTTATAATTAACTCTGACAAATTCTAATAATCTATTAAATACATATTTAATGTATATTTAAAAAAACAAAATAATTTGTAGAGACTATTTTATAAGATAGAGCTGGTTAAATCAATTTTTTTACTGTTGTATAACGTATTCTTTTTAATACTCCGTAAATGATAAAATTTCATCTAATTTGACGGTAAAAATGAAATTGAATAAACATACTAGAACAGGGAGATGAAATGAGTGGATGGGAGGGGGCGGTGAATAAGAAGATAAGGTATTTTTATCAACAAAAACTAACTGTAATAGGAAACAGACAATTTATTTTGGAATGTATAGAAAATGAAAACATGTAATTTAAATTAGAACGAGTACACAATACTCCGGTATAATAAAGGTCGATTTGTCACACATACTCCTCTGTCACTAAAAGTTTGTCAGAGTTTGCTTTTTTTGGTCAAATTGTAGCACAATTTGATCACGAATTAAATAAAGTTTAAAATAATTAAATATTATAAAAATTTAAACCTAATTATACTAAATTCACCTTATAACTGTTTTTTCATAATTTGTGGTCAAATGATGTCACAGTTTAACTAAAAAAGTCAAACAAATTACAACTCTTTTAAATATGGACCATGGACAAGTGATGGATAGCTATACCACTTAGCTATGCGTGGTAAATTAATTACGGTAAAAAATATTCTTATAATTTTTATATATTCGTGGATGTTAGAGTATATAAATATCTATTCCTGGGCCACAACCACAAGCTTGAGCTTTTGGTTGAGTTGGTTCCTTGACATGGTATCAGAGCCTTGATGACCAAGAGGTCACGAGTTCGAAACTCACCGCCACCCAGTTTAAAAAAAATTAAGGTTTCACGTGCAAGACTTAAAGAGGTCACGCGTGCACGTGAGGGGGCGTGTTAGAGTATATAAATATCTATTCCTGGGCCACAACCACAAGCTCCGAGCTTGTGGTTGAGTTGGTTCCTTGACAAACTTATATTTTTTATATCCACTTTACAAACTTGATCATGAAATATTTATTTAAAATGTACTCATATTTACACTCGACATTTTTAGTTATTATCGTATTCCTTCGTGTAAATAATTAATTATATTCATTTGAGGAAATTAAAG
Source organism: Cuscuta campestris (assembly GCA_900332095.2). NCBI lineage: Eukaryota > Viridiplantae > Streptophyta > Magnoliopsida > Solanales > Convolvulaceae > Cuscuta > Cuscuta campestris. Next base: position 97,071 of record OOIL02000003.1, read on the forward strand.
TGAATTTGGTTCACACAATTTCTATATTTAGGCACAAAACGTAATCATAATAATTGTGATTAGTCAATTATAAAGATTTTATTTAGAAAAGGAATTATTGTAATTAAAATTTGGATTATATGAAGCATGATATATGCATGTTGTGTCATATGTATGCATGAGGCGTGTTGGTGGTTAGGCAGCCCAACATCTCCCCATCTCATCAAAAACAAAATCAAATTCAATAAATTGCTGTGTTAGATCGACCCACCTAATAAAAAAATTGCTTTGATAAAAAATTGCTTGTTATTACTCCTTTGGTTCCTCTTGAATTTTTCAATTTGAAATAGTCGGTCAATGTTTTATTAATTTTGATGATAAATTATAAAAAAAAATATGGAATTGTGATATACATTTTAATATAGTCATTTCACTTCCTGTTTTGTAAAACTTTTGATGTTATATTAAAATATATATTTTTTATTTTTAAATTTCAACACATATACTCAAATAAATTGAATTAGAAATAATTTTAATAAAACCTTGTAAATCGGACGGGGAAGATTATTTTAGAAGGAGGAAGTAATTTTGTTTTGACACAAAAGCCATAACACTCAAGGAGGAAGTAATTTTGTTTTGAATATTCACTGTTTAAAAATTACAAAATTTTTTGATAAATTATTTGGTAAAATAAAATTTTTTTGATATTTTTTATTTATAAAATTTTTTACATAATTTTTAAAAATATGTAAATTTTATTTTGAATTTTTGTATCAATCTTTAAATAAAATGAATTAAAAAATTTAAAAACGTAAAATATTAATTATCTGATGATTATCCGCGCCGTACGAATAATTAAGCTTAGTTAGAAGCTGTCATGTTCGATTTATTTTTAATTAGATAACAAACATTCTGTCAAACCACTCAACCCGGACAACGATTTGAGTTTGGGGTTTCTTAATTAACCCACCCCCCTTACTCACACAAGCAATCTCTCTAGGAAAATGAAAATTGACTTCTGAAAAATGAATTTTCAAAAAATGATTTTGGATTTTTTTTTGTTTCGTGGAAAAATTAAAACGAAAAAACTAATTTTTGTAGTTATGATATACTCCCCCCATTTTTTTAATTGTCTCATTCTTTTGCGTGTAAATTTTGACTAATTATATACTCTCTCTGTCTAGAAAAGATTTTTACAGTTTAATATTTTTGGTCAAATTGTTGTACCATTAGACTATGAATTAAATATAATTTAACATAATTAAATATTATAAAATTTTATTATTTCAAAATTATCCTTCTTCTGTTTCTTAAAACCCTTCCTTTTTCATTTTTTTGTTTTCCTTAAAACACTTCCTTTTCTATTAAAAAACCACTTTACCCCTACTTTTTCATACCTTACCTATTACATCATACGGTTTCACCCATAACTAAACTATCACATCTTACTTTTACCCATCACATCGGGGGCAAAATTGGAAAGTCAACTAAAATTACACTTTTCTTATTTTCCCCCAAAGTCAAAACAAGAACCGTTTTAAGAAACGGATGGAATATTTTAGAATAAACCCAATTTCATTAAAGTTACATTATATCTAAATATGTTTTTTCATAATTTACTGTCAAAGTGTGCAACAGTTTGACCAAAAAACTCAAACGGTGACAATCTTATATATATATATATATATATATATATATATATATATATATATATATATATATATATATATATATATATATATATATATAGGTTCTTGTGAGAATGCAATCTTAGGAGAGAAATGAGAATGAATCTGGTGCTTTAGATAGTGAGATCTAAGGGTCAAGATTTCATCAAAATTAGATGCACCAAAATGGTGTGTGTATATATATATATGTATATATATATATATATATATATATAAACCTCCTCCGTTCTAATAAAAGCTTCCTAGTTAGACTTGGAGCCAAAATAAGAAAGTGTTAAATTATACTACCTCCGTCCCAAAAAGATTTACACGTTTTGACTAAAGTTGAAATTAAGGGAGGGATAATTTTGTGTTGACTTTCCAAAAATACCCTTGATGTGATGGATAAAAGTAGGATGTGATGTCTAGATTATTAAGAAAAAGGTATGATGTGATAGGTAGGGTTTGAAAAAGTAAGGGGTAAAAGTGGTTTTTTAATAGAAATGGGTAGGAGATTGTGGGACGCAATTTTTTTGAAAGGTGTAATTTTTTTTGGGACGGAGGGAGTAGTAGACTTCCAATTTTGCCCTGATATAATGGGTTAAATTATTAGAGAAAAAGTATGATGTGATAGGTAGGATATGAAAAAGTAATGGTAAAAGTGATTTTTTAATAGAAAGTGAAAGTGTTTTGTTGGAAATGGAAAAAATGAAAAAGAAAGTATTTTTGATAACGGAGTATATCAATCAAAAAGAATGAAGGGAGAAATAGCTGGAGAAAAGTAGAAAATATCTTCTACATATAAATGAAAATGAGTTTTTTCACTCTCCAAATAAAGGAGAAATTTTAATTGAAAGTGAAATAATTTTTCGATTGGATGAAAAATAAGAGTACAAAGATATTTTGGTACGGGGTGCTTAGAACTTTTAGATAAACTAAAAAATAAGTGAATGTAGAATTGAGGAGGTTTATGATCTTTTCTAAACAATCATTATACTCCCCGTTCCGCATAGATCTTCTCATTTGCCCTTTTTATTTATCCCACATAGATCTTCTCATTATCTTTTTTAATCTTTAAAATACAACAACTATCCACACTTACTTTATATATTACACATTTTCCACCTTATTTAATAACCCCACCCATTTTCATTAAGGATATTTTGGTAAACTTTAATTTTTTTCAACTCTCCTTAAAAATCACTAAAAGTCAAAATAAGTAGATCTTAGGGGGACGGATGGAGTAATTAATGAAAGAAGTGAAGAGACAAAGAAGTAACTTATGTTATTCATTGATCCAAAGAAATAGTGATGACAACATCATAGTATCCATCGAACAACACAAAACTCAACTCAATTCAAACCCCCATAAATTAAAAAGCATCAGCCGAATTCAAGTCCTATATATCTCACGAGTTGGGAGAAGGAGGAGGCAACGGGCGGTAAACAAGGACGGGACTCCTAACACAATGGGTGGGACCCTTCCACACGACGGACCCCGCCCTGTACCACGAGTTCGCCCGGAGAAACCGGCCCTTCACCTCCACCCGGTACGGCTTCTTCTCGTTCGTCTTCTGGAACGACAGCGTGTCTGGGACCACGCTGATCAAAACCCCCGGGGGCGACTTCACGGTGGCCTTGAACACAGCCGGACCGGACCCCACGTAGGTCACCGTCCGGTAGAAAACGGCGGAGAAGGTGGAGGAGTTGGCGTAGGTGGTGAGCTGGAGGTGCATTGTGGGGTAGTTAAGGCCGTCTGTCCCCTGCGCTTTGGGGTAGTTTGAGCAGCTGTTGCTCCGGTTGCCCGTCACGGTGTCCATTGCCGTGAAGTTGAACCCTTCTTTGCAGAGGTAACTTATGTAGGCGTTTGTGTCTATGTCATATATTAACCCTGGATTTACTGCTTTGCCCGGCCTTATCACTCCTGACCCGGAAGCTAGGTATGCTCCAACCGGGTTAACCTTCATTGCTCTTGCTACAAACAAAAAAAGCGAACTCGTGACTTATTAATCAATAAGGTTCTGATAACATGTCAAAGGAAATGGTGAAAGAGGGGTACCTGTGGTCATCAAAGCAGATTTAATGGCCGCGGGGGACCAGTCAGGGTGGAAGGTTTTGACGTAGGCGGCTGCGCCTGCGACGTGGGGGCACGACATGGACGTTCCCGATTCTATGTTGTATTCCACCACCCTGTTGTCCTCCTGTTGACCCGTCATCGTCGCATACTTCGTATACGCCGCAAGAATGCTCAACCCCGGCGCCGCCACATCAGGCTACGCAACCAAGTAGTTCAAGAAATGAATTAAATGTGAAAAATGCATAACATTATTATAGTTCTGGCCCAAGAAAGGTTCTTATACTCTAACACACACCGTCACGTGCAGACGTGACAACTTCAAACCTGGCATCTGAAAACTTACTCCATATTTTTTAAACATGGTGGTAGTAAGATTCGAAAACATGACATATACATAAGTAAACATATAACTCTGATACCATGTATGTCAAAACATCAATTCAACCAGAAATTCAAACTAGTGATTGTTGTCCAGAAAATGTTTTTATAGTCTAACATATCAATAATGTACTTAATTTATAATAATCTCACCTTGAGGATGTTGAGGCTGATAGGGTTAGGTCCTCGAGAGGAGAAAGTAGTAACTACCGGTGCGGTAATGTTGCCGACAACCGCTCTTGATTGGGATATCAGAGCGGTTGGGAACCTTAAAAAAAACAAAACATTCATCAATTCTCAATCTTTCGTAATAGTCTCTAAAAACTTCAATAGACAAGGGAAGCTTACTTGGTAGAGTTTATGTAACGGTCGATCTTCAAACCGCTATTGATGTCGACGACAGTGCCGGGGATGATGGTAGGAAGAGGCGTGTCGGGCAGTGTGTCGGCGGAGATGACTCCGGTGCCATTAATGCCCTTGACGTTGTAGTCTTGAGATGAACTCCCAAGGCAATACACTATCTTTCCCTTCACTAAGCTCTCACTTAAGCTCCCATAATCACATGCACTATTTATATAAAAACCAACATTAAATTCCTTGATAGGTTATAATAGTGTTAAATAAAATGAATAATATATAGACAAAATGGATTTTGTACCTGTAATTACCGGGATAACTTGCATTCTTGTCTCGCGCTAGGGTTCCACTAATCAATGGATACATTTTGCCTTCTTTGAATGTGTTGATTGAAACTCCCTAAAACACATCAAACACATAAATATTGTTTGTTAGTTTTTGAGTTAAACTAGAAGAAAATCAATCGTTAACTACATTTAAAAAAATTTGCACTAAATCAGACTAAACCATAAGAATAGACACGTGACTTACGGAAAATGTGTCTCCATTTCCCAACTTAACCTCGGACTCGAATTGCCTGTCAATGTTAGAAGCCGCCACAGTGAAGATCCAGGGGGCCACGTTCTGGACCGTCCCGAACGTGGGCCCCTCGTTCCCACCGGCGGCAGATGTCAGTATCCCTCTCTTCATGGCATGGAATGCCCCGATAGCGATGGGGTCCTCGAAGAACTGCCGCGGAGTGCCGCTAACGGAGATGGAGATGATGTCGACGCCGTCGGCAATGGCGGCGTCGAACCCCGCCAGCACGTCCATGTCCTGGCACCCTTGTCCCCAGCACACTTTGTAGCTAGCCAGGCGCGCGGAGGGCACCCCGCCGCGCGCCGTACCTTTCGCCAGTCCGTACAGGCTGGCTCCTTCCACCACCCCTCCGCCGGCGATGGATGCGATGTGAGTGCCGTGGCCGTCAAAGTCGGCCGGACTCACCTGGTCGTCCGGTGCGCCGCCCTCCAGGTTGAAGTATCTTGCTCCGATCACTTTACTGCATGATGACTAATTTACATTAATAAATAAATAAATAAAAAGCAATAATTCAATTCTTTGGAACAATGCAAGTGGAATTTATTTATAAAGAGGAAGAAATTAAAATTACTTGTTGCATTTTGTGAAGTTAACACCAGTCTCACATTTTCCTTTCCATTTGGCGGGTGGGGCCCCATATCCAGCGTCACTAAAACTCGGTGAGTCAACCCATATTCCTATATATTCAAAATTTCAGGATCGGAGAAAAAAAAGATTTTGAAAAAAATTGATATGGAATTAACTAGGGATTTATTTTACTAATACAGAGTAATTAGTTTAATTAAATAATATACCTGTGTCAAGAAGACCAACAATCAAATTACTTTCAGTCTGTTGGTTTCTTTTGACCGTAGTGGGCATTCCTACGAAGTCCCATGATCTTGTCGTCAGTAGTTTCCTCACTGTGTTTGGGAACACTGATATTACCCTTTCTTTCTCTGGATAATTAAAAGTTAGGAGTTAGAAACTAAAATATTAATTACACAAATTAAACAAATTTTTTGAATTATCATTTTTTAAGAAAAAAGGGATTATATATAATGACACGTACGAGAAAGAGTGCGTGCTTCGTGGGGCAACAAATTAGCCACGAACCCACTAAAGCTGTTCTTGTAGCTATGTATTCTTGATTCTCTTGCCACTTCTTCACTGCATGCATGCAATCCATCCCATTTCAACATTTAATTTGTACAATTATTTCTTAGAATAAAAAATAATAATACTCCCTCCGTTTCTCAAAAAGGTTCCTCTTTTGACTTTGGAGAAAAATAAGGAAGTGTTAAATTGTAGTTGACTTTCCAATTTTGCCCTTGATATGATGGGTAAAACCGTAAAAGTAAGATGTGATAGTTTAGTTGTTAGTGAAAAAGTATGATGTGATAGGTAAGATATGAAAAAGTAGGGGTAAAAATGGTTTTTTAATAGAAAAGGGAAGTGTTTTAAGAAAAACAAAAAAAATGAAAGAGGAAGAGTTTTAAGAAACGGAGGGAGTAATAATTTTCATTTTTCAAAACATCTTTTTTTGTTTTGTATGCTTGTAATTTTATGTCTCATTTACAAATAAAAGAGCAGTTATAATTATAGATATAATATCGGACCCACTTACTCTCCAATGGCATCTGTAAGTAATTTATGGTGTTCATCCACTGCAGAGATTGAATTTAATGGCAATAATTCTCCCAAGTACACAATGAACGCCTGTCAATGTAGATATTCCATAATCCATGCCATTATATATTTACGAAATTAAAAAAAATAATAAAACAATTGCTCCACTTCATTTTTTATAAAGAATATCTGAATTTCAACAGAATACTTTTCATTTTTTAACGCTTTTGTTGAGACAGAGGGAACAATACGGTACCTTTCTTTCGTTGTCGTCGGAGGCATTGCACGCGCTAACGACGAGGAAGAAGATGAAGAGGGACAAAAGGGTCTTCATGAATGCATATATATAGAGATATTGTTAGGGAGAGTTTAATTTGTTGGTTTGTTGAATGTGTTTATATGTGTGTGTGTGTGTGTATGAATATATAATAGGTAGGTTGTGTTGTGTAATTATGAGGAGTTGAAGGAATGAAGAAGTGGGAGTGAGATTTTAAAAAGGGGTATTAAGAATGAGGTTAGTGATGGTGAGTATGTAGAGGCATTCAATGAGGATCTCACAACTGACTAATTAATCACCTTCTTGAATCTTTCTTAATTAATTAATTACAATTAACTCGTTATTAGCTCCACTTTATTCTCTCGTCCTTAGTTTTTTTTTTTTGAAAAACATTAACATAAAAAAATTCACCCACTACTAATTTTACTTTGATGTTGAGTTTTACACTGATTTTTAAAAATAATTTTAGAGTACATTTTGTATTTCTTTTTTTGAAAGAATAGATTTTGTAATTTAATTATAGAAAAATTAATAAATATTGCTCTGGAATAATCAAGCGTACCATATATTGAAAACTGTTAAAGAACCAACTCAACCAAAAGCTCAAGCTTTTGGTTGTGGCCCAGAAACAATTATTTATATTCTAACACGTCCCCTCACGTGCAGACGCAGTCTTTTTCGAGCCTTGCACGTGAAACTTTTAATTTTTTTAAACTGGGTGGCGCTGAGTTTCAAACCCGTGACCTCTTAGTCAACAAGGCTCCGATACCATGTCAAGGAACCAACTCAACCAAAAGCTCAAATTTCAAATTCATATTTGGTCCAAATTACTGTACTTAATTACATGTTTATAATCTGGGCGTAAACCAAATTTTACTTATTCGTAATTTTCAACCTTATTTCATTTGTTAATTCTTTATCTATGGAATCATTGCATTTTTTTCTTCTTCTTCTTCTTCATAAATTGTGCATATTTGCCTAATTAAAATCATGTTTGAAGACTACTTTTTCATTTGTCTCGTGAATTGTCGGACCCTTGCCAAAACCACCCTCGTGCATGGCACCATACTGCACATACTTAATTTAGTTCCACTTTTTTTTCTCCCATGTCATGACCCATTGTTCTTCGTGTGTGACAACTTTGAGGTTACAAAAAAAAGATTCACGAAAAATATTTTTCCTGTGAATATGTAATTAAAATATTTTTTTTGAAAATTTAGTTTCCTAATGTCAACTTTGATATACACCAAAATTTAATTGTCCAATTATTCTATTTGCAAAATTAAATACTCCGTATGATTCTATTAGACCATAATGCTATCAAACCTCGTGTTAATAACCATTGAAAAGTTTCAAAGCACATCGACCGTACCCATTATATTGTTCACACTAATCTTTTTTTTTTAGAAAGTCAAACACTTTCATTCATTTAAAAATATTGTAAAACATCGTCCAGAGGGTCAAACTGCCATTCATACCTGTTAACAGTCAACCTAGTAAGGGTGTGTGCAATCATGTTAAGATGTCGAGGAATATGACAAAACTAATAAAGCTGAAAAAATAGGTAAGATTTTTGCACTCATCTTCCAACGCGCTCAGGTACGATCAAGCTCCTGTCACATCATTCTTCATGGATTTTCGCACTAGTCTTTTTTCATACTTTTTTAATTTCTTTTTGACTTACTTTCAATTCGAATTGACTCAAATTCAATTAAAAAATGCAATTAGTTAAAAACAATAACATCCTTGTAGTTATACAATGTAACATTGGTAAAAAATTCGATCAATTCTGACGGAGAAGATATAAGACGCGATATTTAATTAAAGACCAAATTGGGAGAAAAGGGTACAAATTATGTAGAAATTATCACGAAAGAAATCAACTAAAATTAGTAATTAATTAATTAAGCTAGCATTTGTTGGAGAGTGGGCTTCAAAGAGGAATAAACAGAAGCCCAGCCAGCTTGAGTAGGGTGGGCTCCATCCCAGAAGAAGGCCGCGTTTGGATCGCTGCAAACCGTGTAGAGTTTCGCCCCATTCTCGTCCACGCTTCCGCAGTAGTGTTCCTCGCTTGTTCCCATGCAGCACGGCTTCAATGGCGTCTCAAACACCATACTCCCTGTACGCACGTAAATGCCAAACAAACCCTTAGAATATACTACACCCGTCTCCGGTGGCCGATCTAGAAAAAAACGTGACTGGGGTGGACAAGGTCATAGTAACGAGTAGGGCGGGGTTCAGAGGTAGCGCCCTCAAATTTATTTTAAATGCTATTTATAATAAAGAAAAATGAACAAAATTTGTTTTTGAAAAAATATTCAAATAAGTAAAATAAATATTTTTAAAATTGAAAAATACGCTCTCTGTCCCAAAAAGTTAGTCCCGTTTCGAAAAATTTGCGTCTCTTAAAGTCCGTCACATTTCTATTAAAAAACCTCTTTTACCCCTTACTTTTTCATACCCTACCTATCACATCATACCTTTTTCCTAATAATCTACCCATCACATCCTACTTTTACCCATCACATCAAGGATATTTTTGGAAAGTCAACACAAAATTATCTCTTTTTATTTTACCATTTTAGTCAAAATGTCCCAATCTTTTTGGTACGGAGAGAGTATAATATAAAGTAGAGTTAAAAAAAATATACCTGGAGTGGCATTTTTTTGTTCAATAACGCTAGTAAAGGTCGAGTACAGGTCGAGGAGAACAAAAGTTGAGCTGCTGGTTTGGTTGTTAAGACGCTCCACTGCTTCCCGCAAGAGCTGATTGTGGATGTTGACTGCGACGTTTTGCGAGGCGTTGCACTCACGAAATGAGGAGTGAACGGTGACTCTCGGGAGGCATCCTAATGGCTCCAGAGACGTCACCCCCACCTTCCTCGCCCCGTGATCATAGAGGAACTTCAAGTTCATGGTAAGTTGGTTCACCACACTACTAATGAATGCTGGTAACCCCTATACATACATTTATATGTTCATTATACAAATTCAACATGCCATTCCATCAAATATAAGTTTATAACTCACTAGAATGGTTGAGCTATAAAGAATAAAGTGAATAACTATCAAAATGATGAATAATCAAAGCATTGTTTGCAAAAGCAAAAATGGTATTACCTCCATCCGAAAATGCTTTTTAAATTTTTCTTTTCCCCATTCAACCATTTTAGACATTTGACCTACAATTTAAAAAAATATACTCCGTATATGTGATATATTAATTAGATAAAATAATTTTTAAAAAATCATTTTGTAAAATAAAACTAATAAAACTATTTTGTATCAATATATAATATTGCTTTTATTTAATTTGTAGTCAAAGTTTGCATTTATCTAGTTCGATTTTTTTAGTCAAATTTGACAAATTTTGAACATTAATTACATAAAACTTGTACCGAGTATTATATACTTGTACAAAAAATAATTTCACTAATTATCTTGTATGAAATTTCATAAATTTATTTTAATGTGTTACTCTGTAGTATTTAACACATATTGAGTACAATTGATTATTAAAACTACTCAAAAAAAGTTAAACTAGAAGAATATTTTTTGACAAAAAGAGTAATTAATTCAAAATCAATTTTTTTTCTTTCAATTCTAGTGGAAAAAAAATACCTGAGGAGTGCCGCCCTTGGCGAGAAAAGCGGAATAGTCATTGCCGGCGAGGGTGACAAAGAAGACGCCGGAGGACTGGACCTGGCTCTGGTTAAACACTGAATCGTGAACGAGTCTCCGGAATGATCGGATCTGGGAGGTCATGTTTGGCCCTGCAACTAAAGTGTCAAACACCCCGCTGCCTCCGTAGGCAAAGTTCACCCCGTCTTCCAAACGTGCCCTAATACTCCCCTTCTTCTTGATCCATCTGTATGCTATTGGTGACTTCACTCCCACGTGTTTTGCTGCATGCATCACCTCATCACTTCATATTTTTTCAGATTTAATCTTTCTATTTTATTTTTTCTTGGTCAAAATTTGTAAGCTCTGACCGACCTCGCTATGCGGAAAATATATGTTGTGTTTCCATATAAATGTGACATCAATGATTTTCTTTTGAAATGTAATTTTAAAATATGTTGATGTATAAATATTGATATTTATGGTCAAAGTGTTACATTGGAGGTCGTGAAAAATAACATGCTCCCTTTTCCACGAATAAACTTCTCGTTGCGCGTTACGATGATTGACTGAAATTATTTTGAAATCATTTTATATGAAAAATGATGTAAAATTTAGAAATAAAAATTGCATATTAAAAAAACTATATCAAAAGATCTATAAAATTAGAGGTGACAGACTATATTATTTTATCAAATGAGTGACGAAAATAAGCCAACAAAATGAATAAAGTTTGATCATATGAATAGTGAACGAGAAATTTATGTATGGACGGAAGGAGCATATAAATAAATATATATATATATATATATATATATATATATATATATATATATATATATATATACATACATACATACATACACACACACTCCACCATCAAGTGGATTGTCACAAATTAATTTCACGGAATAATTTGAACCACGTATTCCTTTTCAAAAAAATAAATATTTTATTTTAATTAATTGGCCCTTGAAAAAAAGAGATATACTCGTATTATATTGATATCTTTTGGAGTATACATTATTGGCGTGGTGTAATTTTCTTTGGACAACTTTTTACAGCTAAGAGAATAAATAAAAGTGCATACATTATCGGAGTGGGAGAAAGAAAAAGTGAAAAAGGGAGATAACTATTTTCTTTTTACTCCGTCGTAGATCCAAATATTTTAGAGTTTTGAACTAGAGAAGTAGGGAAATTAAAAGTAAAAAAGATCGAAAACCTTTGAAACCAAATAATGACCACACCATGTAGCGGAAACGTGGTGCAGATCGGAATATAGTCCCATATATTATGTCATATTTTGGCATGCCTTAAAAGCATTCACAACCGTTACTCAGCTTTATCAGTCTTTTAAGTCATTCAATTCTCTTTATTTTTAATAGATTTAAGAAAAATACGGAGTATTTTTTATGATGACTTTTCAAAAATATATTTGACGTGATGACTGGATAAAAGTAGGATATAATAAGTATAATGTTAGTGAATAGACATAAAATTTCTTTAGCGAAGTGAATAGATATGATAAAATAAGTAAATTAAGAATTAATAGAACAAAGGTAATTTTTAATAGAAAGTGAAAAATGTTGAATAAGCAAGAAAAGAGAAGGAATAAACGTTTTAAGGCACACGGGGAGTATAAGTTCGTATTTCGTATTGCGGAGTATTATCGTAAATATCGATTATTGTTTTGTTGAAATTTATAATTTTACATTGTAAATCACAAAATCTTATACTCCCTCTATCACCATTTATAAATTTATAATGTTTTAAAGCATGTACAATTTAATTAATGTACTCTTAAATCTGACACATTCAAAAAACTGATATATGCAATATTTTTAAGAGTTCAGATACAATTAGTTTAACTTTCAAAGTTTAGAAGGAATTCATACAATCTTTAAAGAGTTTAAGAGTTAACGACACAAAAAACTCTTTAATAGTACGAGCACTCAATATTAAATAACTACGTTACTCCCTCTATTTCTTTTTAAGTGTCCGGTACGTTTTTTTAGTTTAATACCTTTTAAAATATTTTAACAAAAAATTATAAAAAATTAATATTCTCTGTCCTAAAACTATCTTCCCAGTTACTACGGAGTATTTACACCGTTAAACTTAAATCACTTTCTTTACATATTTTCCTTAATTATTTGATAAAATAATATAATCTTGTCACCTCTTGTTTTGTAGAACTTTTGATGTAGTTTTTTAAATATTACATTTTATTTTTTAAATTTTACACCTACAATCATATAAATTGAATTGAAAAAATAAGGTCGGTCAAACCTCGTTAACACACATGGGAAGATGGTTTTAGGACGGAGGGAGTATATTAAAGTATATTTCAATACCAATAACTTGGTATAGTTTTATATTTCAATTTATTGTATTTTTATACTCCCTCCGTCCCCCTAAGATGTTCTCATTTTGACTTTTGGTGGTTTTTAAGGAGAGTTGAAAAAAAGTGAAAGTTACCATAATACCCTTAATGAAAATGGGTGGAGCATATTAAATGAGGTGGGTGAGGTGTAATAAATAAAGTAAGTGGGGGTAGTTGTGGTATTTTAATTGTTAAAAAATGAAATGAGAAAATCTATTGTGGACTAAGAAAAAGGGTTATTGGAAAGATCTATGGGGGACGGAGGGAGTATATAATTATTCAAACATTTGACATGAAAAACAAAGTAAAAAATGATTGGAGGGAGTAATTTATTTAACGCCTAGTAATTGGTAAGATAATTGGCATGTCATTAAAAAAAAATACAGCGTATAATACGGAGTTTAAATTCGTTAAAATTTTACGCGTAAAATTATAAGTTAAAGACAAACATAATTGACGGTAGATTATTAACTTTTTTATACGCCGTAGTACTCTCTCCTGTCGCTTGTGTTCAACTTGAATGACTATCAAACTCAAAAAGTATAAACTCAATTTAAATGATTAAAAAATTATTGAAAAATAAAAACACCTTAATAAAATTTACTGGGAGAAGAGCTAAATAGTACTTCGATTAGCCACTCTTTTATTTTTTAAAATACTCCGTAAAAAAATTGGATGTATTCAGAGACAAGAAATATTACTCCATTAAAAAAATATGGTAATTCATATTATTAAAACCATATTTTATAATTAATCTATTAATATTAATTTTCTATCCTAATACATTTTTTCACTCTGTTGAAAATATTCACCAAGAAGAAAAATAATTAAATGGGAAAAAATTTTGGGATGAGAGAGAATGTAACTGCAATTTCATGTAGAGGAGAAAATGTAAAGAGTGGAATAATAATATCAAAAAATGGAAATATAAGCGTAAAGAAAATACAGAAAATACCCAGAAAATCGGTGAGGACACGGCCGTCGGAGAAGCGGCCCGAGGGCTTGCCGGGAAAGGTGGAGCCGTACGGCGGCTTCCAAGAAGAGGCGTTGGCTTTCCTCTTGTTCCCCGTGTCTGCATATGAATCCCCGAACACAAACAACAGTTTCTGGCCGCTCCCGCCATTGTTTTCCAGATCCGTTGAATGGTTTTTTACCGCGGCGGTGAGGAGGAAGAAGAAGATGAAAAGGAGGAGGGAGGCGAGGTAAAAATGGGATTTACTGTGCAACTTCATCATCATCCTGTCGTGAATGAAATAATATTATTGTGCATCTCACTATTATTCTCGCCGTCGGATATATTTAAACTTTTTTGAGTCAAATTAGATAAATTTTAATCATCAAAAACTCTTAGTTTGTACATGTAAGCATATTACTCCGCAATACAAATAAATTGAATTTGAAAAATTATCAACAAAATAAATCCAATTAAATCATTTTATGCTAATATATACTTCCTCTGTCCCATTAAGATTTCCCGTTTTGACTTTTATGAAATTTAAAGAAGAGATATATTTGTGTTGATATTCAAAAAATACCCTTGATAAGTTGATGTGATGGATATAAGTAAAATGCGAGAGGTAGATTATTAGTAAAAAATATAATGTGATAAGTAAGTTAAGAATTAGCATGAGCAAAAGTAATTTTTTAATAAAACAGTGAAGTATTTTGTGGGACAAGAAAAAAAAGAAAAAATGGAGTTTTTAGGACGGAGGAGCATTAATTTTTTTAAATTGAAATATAAAATCTATCTTATAATTTATTCATTTTCCTACTTAGTTTTATTTCTTTCCATATGTTGCCCATCCAAAGAAAGTAGTCAATATGTCTCGTAAAAAAAGTTTAATGCTCCTTTTGACCCAAAAATACCTTTGGAATTTAAGATATGTGAATACTCCTCTGTGGATCCGTCTTACTTCTTCTGTTCCTAATTTGATTCTAAATTAGAGTTTATGAAGAAAAATATTTCACTTTTTGAAATTATTTTATTTACACACATTTGGTTTGAACTTTCGCATTATGCTCTTATACTTCTTCCATTACCCAATGGATGTCCTTTTTTGCAAAAATGAAGAATTAGTCTTTGTTTTTTAAATTTATTTTATTTTAAAAAATTTTATAGAAATAAACAATAATATTTTACATACTTAAAAAATACATCAAACTTTTACAAAACAAGATGCGATAATATTATTTTATTTTATCAAATAAGTAATACTCCCTCCGTCCCTACACAAACTTCCGTTTTTGACTTTTTGAGAATTTAAGGGAGGGATATTTTGGTGTTGACTTTCCAAAAATACCCTTGATGTGATGTGTAAAAGTAAGATGTGATATGTAGATTATTAGTAAAAAGGTATGATGTGATAGGTAGGGTATGAAAAAGTAAGGGGTAAAAGTGGCTTTTTAAGGGAAAAGAGAAGTTTATTTGGGGACAAAGAAAAAACGAAAGAGGAAGTTTATTTAGAGACGGAAGGAGTAAAAAGCACATATAAACAAAATTAGCGTGAATTTTAAACATTAAACATGGGCATCCAAATCTGATATTCGAAGTAGTTTCTCAAATTGATTGTTTCAAACTTTCTTACACTCATATTGTTTGCATACTTAAACGTTAAGGCCATGTTTGGTATACGGAATTCAAACGATGGAATTGGAATTGAGAACATCAATTCCAATTCTGGTGTTTGGTAGCATAAAAATTATGTAGATTTTGGAATTGATAGTACAAAAAATGAATTGGAATTGGTAAATTCAATTCTGTGGAATTGAATCTCATGGATTTTTAATTCCAATTCAATTCCAATTTCATCAATTCTGTATATCAAACGGACCCTAATTGAAATATTTCCCTTGATTTAAAAAATATAGTACGGAGTAGTTTTTAAATTTTTAATTATACCGTTTGCATTTTTGTGCCGCTCGAATGATGTGGAGTAAATTGCAAAGCCCAAACAATCCAAGCCCACATTTTATTGACAAGAAAAGCCCATATACGTTTAGGCCAAGGCAGTCATTATGTAAATTTGAGCTCGCTTCAACAATAATTACTCCGTAATAAAGCCCACGACATAATATTTTCATTTTTCAATAGTTTTAAAATTATTGAAATGAACTTATAAAATTAATTTTAGGAGTAATAATATTAATATTTAATATTAAATGATATAAAACTAATACTTGAATGCAAGCATTTTATTTACATTTTTTATAGC
Organism: Cuscuta campestris; assembly: GCA_900332095.2. Lineage (NCBI taxonomy): Eukaryota > Viridiplantae > Streptophyta > Magnoliopsida > Solanales > Convolvulaceae > Cuscuta > Cuscuta campestris. The sequence goes on from OOIL02000003.1 coordinate 113,209, forward strand.
TTTGATAATTATTTAGACAATCCTAATATGACTATCTTTCTTTTTCATTTCCATCTTCATTATTTTTCAGTGATATAGAAATACATACACAATATAGAATGACTTTTATGTGCACGCAAAAAGAAATTTAAACCAATTGGAAACTTCACAAACACCAAATTAGAGCCCAACATGGACCAGACTACCGTCTAGATATTTCCATCCGTCCAACAATAATATTCCTTTGCGCGTTATGAAATTTGACTAAAGTTATTTTGAATTCATTTTATATGAAAAATCATATGGAATTTAAAAAATAAAAATTATATATTTAAACACTACATGAAAAGATATACAAAACTAAACGTGACATGACTATTATTTAATCAAATGGACAACGAAAATACACCAACAAAGTGAATAAAATTTGACTCTGTGAATAGTAAACGGAAACATTATTGTTGGACTGAGGGAGTAAATATACTCGGAAGTAATTAGTAGCTAGGTTAATAATTAGTATAAGTATATTTTAACTAAAAGTGGAAGTACACGCTTTATGAGAAGAGTGAGCATTGAAAGTGAGATTATTTAGAAGAAAAACGCAATAAATAAGAGTAAAATATAGAGAAAATACCAAATAAGAAAGTTCTATTTCTTATCCCCAGAATAAAAATTTATACTAGGGTAATGTGGGATTGTATATAGACATTTCACAACGCTTTTTGGCAATTTATATGGCCATGATTATCAGTGTATATGCATTTTAATTCATATTTCGAAAATAAAAATATGAAAGATCCATTTTGATATATTTTTAATATTTACTCATACTTTAAAAACGAGTTGTGTGTTATGAAACGAAAACTATTTTGTGAAATGAGTAATAAAATTAATTAAACAAAAAAAAAGTATTCAATTGTGTCAATAATACAAGGATAGAGTATTATTTCATTTATTTATTGGACATTATCATTCTCACTCTCATTCTTATTGGTATGTATTATTTCATTTATTTATTGGAATTTTGACTAGGTTATTCTACTCGGATCTATTATATGCTAATCATTTTGTCATAGAAAACTTAGATTACAGATTTTGTCAAAACAAGTCGAAGAAGTATGTCCTCATCATGTTCTCTTAAGTACCGTTGTAATCTACATTTAGTGATTTGTAATCTACATTTAGTGATTTGTAGGAGAAATGTATCTGAATTTCGTAAACATATTTGGTGTCATTTTTACTTTCATGCTTTTTGTTCTTATAATATTCTATCAAAATGTATTGTAACACCCTCTGAGTCATCTGCTTCTCTGTGTGTGTGATTTTTCAAAGTCAAAATTTGATTTAGATCAACACACATCTCTAATTAGATTAGGATATTTGCAAGGTGTATTATTTCTTTGTATCCCTATCCCCCCTGTCACTCTGCATCAACACCCTTCAACCTAAAACATTTGTTAAATAGTTTGAAAACATCTTTTTAAATATAATATTAAGTTCCAAATATTATTATCAATCTAACATCATTTTTTGGGCAAAAATTTCTTCTTTTCAAATAATAAAAAAATGTGATATTGAAAATATTTTTTTTCAGGAAAGCATTTTTCCCTATAAAATACGAGTAATTGTTCGGATATCTTTCCTAAATGTACTCCGTAATAAACAATGTTGATAGCACACCAAAAACTGTTATTAGTGCAAAGTAAAGAAAAATCTCCTAAGTATGAAATGAGCCTTGGTGTAATTGTAAATGTGTATGAAACACTTTAATTCATAATATGCATTTTTGTAAATATATACGAAGTACAAAGTAATTAAATTTTCGCTTTGACTTGAGTCGTACAAGGATCACCTTAAAGATCCTAGATGCAAAGTTCACATAGTTTGGAACCCCAAATATATATGTATCCTGAATTTTATTAAGGAGTATAATTAAATACACTCTCTCCGTTCTCAAAAATACTTCCTCTTTCATTTTTTCACTTCCAACAAAACACTTCCACTTTCTATTAAAAAACCACTTTTACCCTTATTTTTTCATACCCTACCTATCACATCATACTTTTTCTCTAATAATCTATCCATCACATTTTACTTTTACCTATCACATCAAGGGCAAAATTGAAAGTCAACTATAATTTAACACTTCTTTATTTTTACACAAAGTCAAAAGATGAATACTTTTTCCAAACGGAGGGAGTAGTTTTTTTACAAATTGCAATAAAAAAGTGTCATTATTTGACAACGAAAATAAAAACAGAAAAGTTTTTCTTACGGCTATGTAGTACTCTCCTCGTCCTAGTATACTGGTTCAATTTAATTTTTTCGAGTCAAACTAGATAAACTTTGAGCTCCAATTTAAATTTTTCCAGTCATTTCATTGCGGACCGACCAGTGATTGCACTACAAGAAAACTGCTGATCTGCCACGGACAATTTCCGTTGCAGAATTTGAAATTCCGTGGCAGATTTAACTTCTGCGACGGAGCTGCAACAAAAATGTTCCGTCGCAGAAAAGTTGTGGCAGATTTAAAATCTTCGACGGAATTAAAAATCCGTGGCAGATCTGCGACGGACCTGCAACGGGTTCGTCTTTTTTTGCAACCCCAAGAATCTGCGACGGAATTGAAAATCCGTGGCAGATTTGCGACAGACATATCGACGGAAATAGCCGTTGCAGATCTGCAACAAAAACAACGACAAATTTTGCCCTCGCAGATCACCTGATCACACACACAGATTTTTATTGTTTTTAGGCAGTAGCTATTAAAATGGCGGGCAAAACACATTCAAAATTTCTCACACATAATTCTAAGTAAGATTACAATACGAAATAGATAATTCAAAACTAGATTGATACAAACTTCACGTGCAAGTGTAACATAATTCATAATATTGTAAAAACACTAAATATTAAAGTGTTAATGTCAAATGTCAAAGGTGTCAACGAATCCCGAGCTGCCCAGCCCCTCCCATTCCATCATCATCGCCTCGTAGAGGAAGGTTACCACCATATAACTTCCTTATCTCCTTCTGAATCGTCAGTTACAAGCTCATTTTGTCTAGCCTTTAAGCCCATTCTGTCAAGCCTCCTCATGCAGTTTGAAGAATTGGGCCTGCAATATATGAAAGTTAATAACAACGTAACAATAATAGCGTCAAGAACAGCAAGAACAACAACATGAACAGCAACTGAACAACATCAACAACAACACAAGAGCAGTGTCATATTGCAACAACAACACCATCAACGCAATAACAAAAGCCGTGTCATATGACAACAACAACACCATCAACGCAACAACAAAAATAGTGTCATACGACAACAACACCATCAATGTAACAACAATAATAACAAGACGATTAATAATAACATCAACAACAAGAATAACGTCAACAAAAACAATTCAATTACACAAGAAAGCAAGTACATTATCACCCTTTAGAAGTTTTAAGACAAAAACACCAACATTATGAGCATGAACCTAAATTGTTTTGCAAGTTACAGAAAGTACCTGTAGCTCAGCATGTCTCGGATACAAATCAACGCTTAGCGCTCTCATCCGCCATCATCATCGCAATACAAATCAATCAAACATGCAGTGGAATCTACAAAGCCTAGCTCCAAATCCTACTAACACAACTTCCTCAACTTCCCAGCAGTTATTCACCGCCGCGGACCATTTACACAAAAAACATAAAATCGAAAGCTTTACTCTGCTACAGGAAAAAGCTGTGGAGGAGTTACCAATTTCAAGTATCTTCTCTAATAAAACCACAAACAACAATCATTTAACTACATATATCACAAAATTCAACTAAATTTTACTTAAATTCTCAATAAACGTCAAATTAACTAACACAATTTCAACAAAAATTACAGCTTAAGTGCTATCAATTTCACAAAAAAAACTAATGCAATCTAGTTTTGAATTATCTATTTCGTAACAACAAAAGCCGTGTCATATGACAACAACACCACCATCAATGCAACAACAAAAATAGTGTCATATGACAACAACACCATCAACGCAATAACAAAAATAGTGTCATACGACAACAACACCATCAACGTAACAACAATAATAACAAGACGATTAATAATAACATCAACAACAAGAATAACGTCAACAAAAACAATTCAATTACACAAGAAAGCAAGTACATTATCACCCTTTAGAAGTTTTAAGACAAAAACACCAACATTATGAGCATGAACCTAAATTGTTTTGCAAATTACAGAAAGTACCTGTAGCTCAGAATGTCCCGGATACAAATCAACGCTTAGCGCTCTCATCCGCCATCATCATCGCAATACAAATCAATCAAACATGCAGTGGAATCTACAAAGCCTAGCTCCAAATCCTACTAACACAACTTCCTCAACTTCCCAGCAGTTATTCACCGCCGCGAACCATTT
>OOIL02000003.1:118291-151924 GCA_900332095.2 Cuscuta campestris
GGTCGACGGCGAGGCAAGGAGGACGAGCGCCACGACGTTAACAAACCGTGCGACGGCGGCCGGCGGTCTAGGAAAGCCGCGGAGGAGATGTGTCGGTCGAAGTTGGGTGGACGGAAGATTGCTGGGTCTGGATGTCTGGATCTGTGAACTGATTTCGTCTACAGATCTAAAAGAGGATAACCCGATTTTAGTTAATTATCTGCAACGGAAATAAGTCCGTTGCAGATTCCGTTGCAGATTACACGACATGTTTACCTCACTTTATTCCGTAGCAGATCTGCGACAAAAACAAAAGTTCCGTCGCAGATAGTGTTCCTTTTTCAGAAAATATTACTCCGTCGCAGATTCGTTGCAGATCTGCTACGGATATGTGTCCGTAGCAGATTTTCGTTGCAGACCAAATAAATTCTTGTAGTGTTGGAGAGATAATAATAAACAAACTAGAGATTGTAGAAAGGAGTAATCTTGATGACCAATCCCGGGAAAACATCGTCGGGGTCATGAATATGTGGGTTCTCCTCCATGATGAATGGATCTCCGCACTTTTCGCTTATCGTCTGCAGCGTCTCCCCTTCCCGCACCACGTAAATCTCGTCGCACCGCCCTTTCCCCGCCGCCTCGGGAACTGTCTCCGGCGCCGTCTCGCCGCCGCATAAGCTCAGAAGCAGCAGTAGCGCCACGGCCAGGGCGCAGTACCACGACACCTTCTCCGCCAGCTCCGCCGTGGATGACGACGTGGAAACTCGCGGCATACCTATGATATTTATATATATATATATATATATATATATAGTCTTTGTAACAGCGACATACAACTATATACTCCGTATTATTATTATTATTAAGTGTAAAATTATTAATGTTGTGATATGGTTTTTTTGTTCTTGTTGAGGTTTGCATGTATTTATAGGATTTGCACTTGGGGATTAGGAGACATTAATGAGAATTACTCTCCCCGTTTCAGAATTATCTTCCGGTTTCCTTTTGAATACTCCCTCCGTCCCCCTAAGATGTTCTCATTTTGACTTTTGGTGGTTTTTAAAGAGAGTTGAAAAAAGGTAAAAATTTACCATAATACCCTTAATGAAAATGGGTGGAGTGTATTAAATGAGGTGTGTGAGGTGTAATAAATAAAGTAAGTGGGGGTAGTTGTGGTATTTTAATTGTTAAAAAATGAAATGAGAAGATCTATTGTGGACAAAGAAAAAGGACTATTGGGAAGATCTATGGGGAACGGAGGGAGTATTTTCCAATGCACAACATCGATTATTAATATATTTATTTATATATAATTTTATTTTATGAAAACTTAATATTTCTAAATTTATTTCAAAATAAATCTATTTATATTAAATTTCTATTATAACATAATATATTTTTTTCAATATTTTATACTCCGTAGTTAAAATTAGAAAGACAAAAAATCAAACCAGAAAATAATTTTGAGAGGAAGGGAGTGGAAGTTTTTCAACGTAGGTACGTACTATGTTAGTTGTTGGAGTGGGAGGAAGTTAAACAAATTAAGTTGGTCGTAATAATAATTGTCAATTCTTCAACAAAAATTATGTATTGTAAGCTAAGGGATCAAACCAAATTAAACCACCCACAGAGGGATAGCTAGCTGTTGCAATTTATTACTCCGAATAATTAAATCTATTCTAAAATATAGTTTTCATATATTACGTTCAATATATTTTTACAACATATATTTATTTAAAATTATTCTATATACTTATTATTGTAATTTAATAATCATAAGTTTGAAACTGTTTGATCAAAAAGATTAGTTAAACTAACAAGATTTTTTGAGATGGAAAGAATGTAATGTGAATTAAAAATGTTATGAAAAAAAACATAAATAAATAAATATCTCACCTTAATATATGTTCGTTTCCGCCCAAACACTCAAAATAATTAATAACGTAACAGGCACTGGGTTGATGATAATGACTTGAATTGCTAGTTTAACTACTCATCTATATATTCCGTGACCATATAACCATATATATGGATATTCACTTGCTTTCAAGTTTCAATATGTTGATGTCCAATTAAAATGTTGCTTTAATTTAGAAATGTCAATGATCTTATATAACACGTACTATTACACATTACACATAATCTGTATTTGTTGGGAAATTATTTTGTTTGCTGAATATCTATGAGCCATTATTAGCGATATCTAATTTCTATGGGTCTATTTGGGAATAGCGTGAGAGATTAGTGTTAGTATTTTGAATAGTTATCTACGGACAGCATTTAGCGTTAGCGTTTTAAAAATAACCTGCAACGTTAAAATTTTATCCAAAATGCTAACGCTAATCTGTAGCGATATTTCCAAATAGGCCCTATATCATGTCATGTGTGAATGTGACATAACTTTTTCTTTGATCGGACGAACAACCAAGAAATCCCACTAACACTTTGGGTTTGACATTTGTTGTTTCCCGGTGCTATACGTTGCATTTATTGTAAATTAGAAATCTCACTAACACTTTGGGTTTTACATTTGTTGTTTCGATCTGAAGGTTTGTTTTACTTTATCAATTCTCAACCAAAAACAAAAAAATACTTCCTCCGTCTCATAAAACATTACCCATTTTCAATAGTATTTGGTCAAACGGTTACACGTTTAAACTACAAATTGTGAGAAAATTAAAGTATGTTGAATTATAATATAAATTTAATATAATTGGATTCATCGAAGAATCTAGTTTTGATATATCAAATATTTATAACATTTCTTTATTTAGAAAAGAGAAATGAAAACATGATAAAAAACATGGTAGAAATAAAAAATATTGTAACATCTCATCCCGCGTAACCCGAACCAACGAGTTAATAAATCGGGTTACTACTAATAGAAATCACCATAATTAAATAAAACTAAAACATAGAGAAAAGTTCTAAAATAGGACTTTCATGTTTTTTTTCGAAATAGAACGTTGCACTGTGGTAATGTGGCATCGTACATGTGCACATTACTATACTTTTTTGGTAATGTACATGACCATGTTTGGTAATGTAATTCCTATTTCGAGAATAAAAACATGAAAGTCCTATTTTGATATATATTCAATGTTTTAGTCCTACTTTTATCTTTCTCCCTACTACTAATTTGGCATTTGCATACACAATTTTCATAAATATTGAAAAATAAAACATTCATAAAATAAAATAAAAAATAGCCATAGTATTACCACTAATTTTTACAGGGTATAATTTAATACGGAGTATAAAATGTCAAATTGAAAAAACACATGTGTGAAATTGAAATCAAGAAGGGAGATACCTGGTTAAGAGTTGGGCCGTCAGTCCCAAATAGACAGTTGCCCTATACCATAGTTGGCCCAAACGTATTAAAAAAATTATGTGGGCCGTTTGGCGTCATTTTGTATTCAAGATATTAGATATTTACCAACAATCGGGCAGGCTCCGGCCCTAACGAAGCCAGAATTATTTATAAGCAAAATCCGAAATTACATAAGTTTTTTTTTTTTTTTTGCGTGGAAATTACATCATCTAAGATAAATGACAAATTGAGTCTTTCAAAAAAAGAATTTGAGATTTAAATGAACAAACTTTGCACAGTACATGGAGTATGAAGTCATAAGTTTGATAATTCGATTTTGTTTTGTTGGGTTAATGAGGGTATTACGTAGTACATTATAATGCGATAATTGAAATCTCAAATCAAAGATGTAATTAGTGGAGAAATTAGAGATTGATGTCTCAATGAAATCCCAATAACTATTCCCTTCGTCCCTCTATTTTTGCGACACATAACAATTAATCTTTTAGAGTGTACATAACACTTAATTAAATAAACTAAAATTGTGTAATTGATACTTGCTCCGTCCCTGAAAACCTTTCTTCTTTCTTTTTTCATCCATCCCAAAAAACACTTCTCATTTCTATTAAAAAGTCATTTTTACCCCTTATTTTTTCATACCATATCTATCACATTATACCCTTTTACTAATAATCTATTCATCAAATCATACTTTTACTAATCACATCAAAGGACATTTTTAGAAATTCAATATCAAAATACACTCCGTCCTAAAACTTTCTTCTCAGTTTGACTTTTCTCCATTTTTAATTTTTAGCTTTGATTTTAAATTTTATCCTTCTTAAAAAAGATTATTTGAATTTGTTAAACATGGTATACATTATTATTTATGGATATGCATGATTTGTGGAAGAATGGGTCACGCACAGCATATTGGAGGATATTGTGGCCATATTTATTTATTACCATTTAGGAAGAATAGATGTCTACTGTAAATAGGTTTCCTTTTGTTTGTTTGCACATATATACGGCAGCCAATTGTAATCCTTGGGACATAGAAAAATATACTCCCTCCGTCCCACTGTCTTTGTCCACTTACCTTTTGGCACATCATCCAATGCACTTCTTTAATCCATTTTATCTTGTAATTTGTATATTAAAAAATTATAGAAATTATATATTAATAATCTATATGTTAAGACGAATCAAATAAGATCACACATGACTATTTTTAGGCTTACACATTGAGAGAATTTGATGAGTCAAAGTGCTTTGATGAACAGTTCCAAAAGTCAAAAGTGGACAAAGACAGTGGGACGGAGGTAGTAGTCTTCCGTAAGGAAGTTTTCATGGTATCGGAGCCCACAGGCTGTGTAGGTTTTCCGTTCGTTTTTTTTGGCGTAGAAGAATATGGCGAATTTCGGGGAAAAGAAAGCCGACGGCGACACCGGCGGTAGTGGAGTTCCTCAACGTCGTACAATCTCGCCATACGATCTTCATGCCAATGATAATCCGGGGTTGATTATCACGCAGGTTATTCTCAAAGGTGAAAACTACGAAGAGTGGGCACGTGCGATTCGCACCGCGCTTCGTGCTCGGAAAAAATTCGGTTTCGTGGATGGATCAATCCCGAAGCCCACTGACGACTCTCCTGATTTGGAAGATTGGTGGACCAACAATTCACTCCTCGTTTCATGGATACGGAACACGATTGAGCCGTCACTTCGCATGACGATCTCACATATGGAGATGGCACGAGATCTATGGGATGACATCAAAGCTCAATTTTCCGTCGGCCCACGAATTCAACAACTTAAGCGGGAATTGACGACGTGTGATCAACGTGGCTTGACCATTGCTTCCTATTATGGTCGATTGAAGAAACTTTGGGACGATTTGAATGATGTTGATCATTTTCCTACTTGCACGTGTGGTAAGTGCGAGTGCAATCTTGCTCAACAATTGGAGAAAAAGAAGGATGAAGAAAAAGTGCATCAATTCTTGATGGGACTTGACGAAAATAAGTACGGACATCTTCGCTCTACTATTCTCTCTCAAGAATCGTTCCCTACGACCGCTCGCGTGTATCGTGTGATGACGCAGGAGGAAACAGCAAGAGCAAGAGCAGCCCACGCACGTGAGCGTCCCGAAAATGCCGCCTTTGCATCCCGGATTGTTGCCTCGGAAAAGCCACGTGACAAAAATAACGTCTCTTGTTCATATTGCAAGAGGTTGGGCCACGATAAGGATACTTGCTACCAACTTCATGGCTATCCGGAGGGCTGGGGTCGTTATAGTGGCGGAAGAGGCCGCGGGCGTGGGCGAGGCGGGACTGCCGGCAGAGGCTCTGGCGGACAGCAACTCCAACAGCCGCATGCAGCCCATGCCAGGGAATCTGCCCATGTTGCCGCAGTAAATAGAGGAGCCAACAGTGGTGAATCTTCTACTGGAGCTATCCCTTCCTTGACCGCAGAGCAATGGGACACATTTAGAGCACTTCTCGCCTCCGTCAAAGATGTTCCGTCTGAAAAATTAAATGGTATTCCTTTCACTAAAAGATGCATAATTGATACTGGTGCAACGAATCATATGACGGGTGATTTACGTTGTTTGATTGATATACATGATGTACCGAGTTGTTGGATTCGTTTGCCGGATGGAAAGACGGTAACGGCTACAACTGCGGGTCGGGTTCGACTAAATGATTCGGTTGTTCTGAATAATGTCTTGTTTGTGCCTGATTTGAGTTGTAATTTGCTCTTGGTGTCTCATTTGATCAAGGAGACTAACTTGGTGGTGAAATTCGATGGATCATTATGTTTGTTACAGGACCGTATCACGATGCGGGTGATTGGTGCGGGTAGACAATTTGATGGCTTATATTATTTTCAGCAGGCTTCGGTGGCACATGCATTCTCCACTGCGAAGGAATGTTCGTTCGATCTATGGCATAAACGTTTGGGGCATCCGTCACCGAAAGTTTTGTCGTTCTTACCTATTGCTAGTGATAGTAAATCTAGTGTTTTGAATAATGGGCCGTGTGATATTTGTTTGCGTGCAAAACAGTGTCGTGCCTCTTTTCCTTCAAGTGCTAATAAAGCGACCGAATTTTTTCAAGTTGTTCATATTGATGTGTGGGGTCCGTACCGGACACCTAGCTTGGATGGTTTTACTTCTTTTTTGACCATCGTGGATGATTTTTCCCGTGGTACTTGGGTTTATTTACTACGTGCAAAATCGGAGGTGCTATCAATTTTCCGTCAATTTTGTGCTTTAATTGACCGTCAATTTAATGCAAAGCTTAAAGTTCTACGTAGTGATAATGGAACCGAGTTTGAATGTCTTAATCCATTTTTTCATGAACATGGTATTTTGCATGAGACATCGTGTCGCGGCACACCACAACAAAACGGAAGGGTCGAGCGTAAGCATCGTCATATCCTTAACGTTGCACGTGCCCTCCGTTTTCAAGCCTTTCTTCCGATTGAATTTTGGGGCGAGTGCATACTCACTGCTGCATATCTCATAAACCGGACTCCATCTACTGTCTTGCACGGAAAAACTCCTTATGAACTCATGTTCGGTTCTCCTCCAGTGTTGACCCATATGCGGACTTTTGGGTGTCTATGCTACGTTCATAATCAAGACCGTCACGGAGATAAATTTGCGTCCCGAAGTTTGCAAGGAATATTTTTGGGCTATCCACATGGAAAGAAAGGATGGCGTGTTTATTGTCGGGATACCGGAAAATTTATTATCTCTCGTGATGTTATATTTCATGAAAATACTTTTCCTTTTCAGGATCACAAATCTCTTGGTACAGAAACCTCTTTTAATGATAATTCCTTGCCTTATTTGGATGATGAAGAAGATCTTGGAAATCGGCGGTTACCAGAAAGGGGGGGCACTGATTCCCTACCTATTGCCCTGCCCACTGCCACCCTGACTGCTGCCCGTCCTCAGCCCACGGATACTTCAGAACTTCAGCCCACATTTTCTGGCAGTTCGGGTCGTCGTCCACAAACCCTCCAGCCGCCAATAACAACACTGCCACTTCTTCAGCTCTCCAGCCAGCATCTGCCACTTTGGGTCGAGGTCACCGGCAACGCACACCCAATGTACGTTTAGCGGATTACCAAACTTATGCTGTTACCCATGATAGTGCCTCCACGTGTCAGTATCCTTTGACGCATTACATTGGGTATGCTCGGTTTTCTTCTTCTCACAGAGCTTTCTTAGCCGCGGTGGACTCTGATTTTGAACCTCAATTATATAAACACGCTGTGCAGTCTCCACATTGGCGACATGCTATGTCCGACGAACTAGCCGCACTGGAGAAGAATAACACATGGACGCTCGTCCCATTACCACGTCACAAGAAGGCGTTGGGTTGTAAATGGGTCTATCGTATCAAGCGGAAATCTGACGGTTCCATTGAGCGATACAAAGCTCGTCTCGTAATTTTGGGTAATCATCAAGTTGAGGGTATTGATTACCAAGAAACCTTTGCTCCTGTCGTCAAACTCACTACTGTTCGCGTTCTTCTAGCTGTTGCCGCCATCCGTCACTAGGAGCTTCATCAAATGGATGTTCACAATGCCTTTCTTCATGGAGATTTAATTGATGAAGTATATATGCGACCTCCACGGGGTTATCATTCTACAACCCCGGGTTTGGTGTGTAAGTTACACAAGTCACTCTATGGCCTAAAGCAAGCGCCGCGGTGGTGGTTTGCCAAGCTTTCTGGTGCATTGCGCAGGTACGGCTTTGTTCAGTCTCATTCAGATTATTCTTTGTTCTCCCTTCACAACGGGGCTTCTGTGGTGCATGTCCTGGTCTATGTTGATGATCTCGTGATAGCTGGGAACAATTCTCTCGAAATTGGCCGTTTCAAGAAGTATTTGTCTGACTGTTTTCATATGAAAGACTTGGGCACTTTAAAATATTTTTTGGGTATTGAGGTCGCTAGGAATTCTACAGGTATATTTTTATGTCAACGGAAATATGCCCTTGACATTATTTCTGAGACTGGTTTGCTTGGGTGTCGTGCACTTGGCGCTCCGTTAGAACCCAATCATAAACTTGCTTTGGCTTCAGGACCTCTTCTTGATAACCCGGGAGCGTATCGTCGGTTGGTAGGCCGATTGGTATACTTGTCTGTTACTCGTCCCGATCTTTCTTATGCCGTACATACTCTTGCTCAGTTCCTTCAAGAGCCCAAGATTGATCATTGGAATGCGGCTCTTTGGGTTGTTCATTATCTTAAAGGGACTCCGGGACATAGAATTCTACTTCGTTCTGATAGTTCTCTTCATTTGACAGGATGGTGTGACTCAGATTGGGCCGCTTGCCCCTTGACTCGTCGCTCTTTGACTGGCTGGTTTGTTCAACTTACAATATCCCCCATCTCCTGGAAAACCAAGAAACAGCCAACTGTAGCACGATCCTCTGCCGAGGCCGAATATCGCTCCTTAGCTGTCTTAACATGCGAGCTTAAGTGGCTTCGAGGTTTGTTACGTTTTTTGGGCATCTCTCATCCTACTCCGATGCAAATTTTTTGTGACAGCACTGCCGCATTGCATATTGCTGCGAACCCCGTTTTTCACGAGCGTACTAAACATATTGAGATCGATTGCCATTTCGTTCGTGATGAGTTATTACAGGGTTCCATCCGTACTTCTCATGTTTCTACTCATAATCAGTGTGGTGCGGATATTCTCACCAAGGCTCTTGGAAAAGGACGTTATGATGCTTTACTACCCAAGTTGGGCATTTGTTTATGACATGCTCCAACTTGAGGGGGGGGGGGTGTTAAACATGGTATTAGCGAGACTTGGGCCGCAAGACATGGCTACCACAAAGACCGTATCCATGAGGGATCTTGTTTCCTTCCCGGACCATGATTTGTTTCCTTAAGTAGATTGAGTATTTGTTTCCTTGTATGATTCTACTCTCCACCCATATATTAAAGGGGGAGATCTTTTGAGAAACACAACAATAATAATTTGCCTTGAATAATATTACGGGCTTGAGGGTTTTCACATGGTATCGGAGCAGCAGACGTGATCTGACCGAGAGCCATGGCCGACGATCAATCGGCGAACCCTTTCTCGAAAGCCACCGGCGAAGAAGAAATAGTAAGGGTAAGTCCTTATGAACTCAAATCAGCAGACACACCTGCGTTGGTGATTACGCAGATCAAATTGACGGGGGACAATTACGAAGAATGGGCTCAGGCCGTGCGTATCGCACTCCGTGCCAAGAGAAAATTTGGTTTCATCGACGGGTCAATTCCCTTGCCCGAAGATGACGAAGAACAGGCTGAGGAATGGTGGATCGTGAATGCCATGTTGGTGTCTTGGATCTTTAACACCATCGATGGTTCACTCCAAAACTCCATCACCCAAGTTGAGGAAGCGGCGCAACTTTGGAAGGACATTCAAGAACGATTTTCAGTGGCAGACGGCCCACGCGTTAACCAACTCAAGAAGGAGTTGGCGAATTGCAAACAAAATGGACAGCCTATTGCCTCTTATTTTGGCAAAATAAAAACCATTTGGGATGAATTGGATAGGATTGAGAAATTGCCTACATGTGCAAAGTGCCGCGCGTGCAAGTGTGGTGCCATTAAAACAATAGAGACGCAAAAGGAGAATGAAAAGGTGCATCAATTCTTGATGGGACTCGATAACGAGGGCTATAGCGGCGTGCGTTCTAACATTCTGAGTACCACCCCGCTCGCACCGCTCAATCGTGTATACTCAACGATTATACAACAAGAAGGTGTTCTTAAAGTGACCACCCAAGAAGAAGAGAAAAACCCGGTCAGTTTTGCCGTTATCAACCGAGCAAACCGAGAGCGAGCAGACCACGACACGACCAGAGATGTTAAATGCAAACATTGCGGTATGAATGGGCATGAAATCAGTGGCTGTTTTCAATTGATTAGGTATCCGGAATGGTGGGGTGATAGGCCGCGTGGACAAATCAATAACCGAGGAGGAAGCCGGGTTGGTCGCGGAGGTGGTCGGCTGGGGGGCAGAACTGGTGCCTCTGGCGGACGTAACAGCCGGAACCCAGCTGGTTTTGGGACTACTGCCGCAGCACACACAGCCCGAACAGAGCAAGCAAGCAGCGAACGGGAAGCCTTCACATCCAAGCAGTGGAGCACCTTGATGAATCTATTAAAGGAGAAGGACATCCCCCTTGAAAACACCTTTTCAGGTAATCTCACTACCTCTTGGATTATAGACAGCGGGGCGAGTCAACACATGACGGGAAACGAGGAAGTCTTAACCCATGTTGAGCGAGTACAACACTGTTCGGTTACTCTTCCGAATGGTGACATTGTGGCGGCCACAAAGAAAGGTCGTGTGCAGTTGAGCGGCACACTCACTTTAGCCAACGTCCTACTGGTTCCCAATCTCAATTGCAACCTGATTTCTGTCTCTCAGCTCTTATGTGATAAACGATTAATTGTACAATTTATTGACAAGGTTTGTCTTATACAGGATTATGCCTCGAAGACGGTGATTGGAGCGGGTAGGCGTCAAGGAGGTATCTACTTCCTTCAGAAGGGTGTGCCTGACAAAGCATGTGTCGTACGGAGGGACGATGTGGCGAGTACTTGGCATAAGCGTTTGGGACATCCTTCCCATTCTGTTCTCAGTTTTCTTCCTCATATTTCCTTAAATAAAAATCATGTAGACGGTGCTCCGTGTGATGTGTGTTTCCGTTCCAAACAATGTCGTGATTCTTTTCTAGATAGTTATAACCAATCTCAAATTCCTTTTCATTTGATTCATTGTGATCTGTGGGTGCTTATAGAACTGCCTCAAGAACTGGGGCAAGATATTTCTTGACTATAGTCGATGATTTCTCTAGGGCTGTATGGGTTTATTTGTTGAATCACAAAGATGAGACTCCATCTATTCTTCGAATTTTTTTTGCTATGGTCGAACGACAATTTGGGGCGACTGTCAAAACCATACGCAGTGATAATGGGACGGAATTCACTTGTATGCGTTCCTTCTTTCAATCTCATGGAATCTTCTTTGAAACATCATGTGTAGGAACGCCTCAACAAAATGGGCGAGTGGAGCGTAAGCACCGCCACATCCTTAACGTGGCGCGTGCCTTACGTTTTCAAGCCAACCTTCCCATCAAATATTGGGGGGACTGTGTTCTCACTGCCGGTTACTTGATCAATCGTACCCCCACTCCACTCCTGGGTCATAAAACGCCCTATGAAGCTCTCCTTGGTCAAACTCCCTCCTATAATCACATTCGCACATTTGGGTGTCTAGCCTACACTCATAACCTAAATCATCATGGTGACAAATTTGCCAGTCGATCTCGAAAATGTGTTTTTCTTGGTTATCCGTTTGGGCAAAAAGGGTGGCGTCTACTCAACTTGGAAAATTTCAAGGTTTTTACAAGTCGGGACGTCAAATTCTTTGAGGATGTCTTCCCATTTCACACTCCCTCTGTCCCTACGGATCACACGCCGGACATCCCTCTCGCTGACGACGATGAGGATGCGCCGCTGCCCAGGGTTCTGCCACTGCCCGAAGTGCCTGTCACCGAAACCACACCCGCCACTATTCTTGAGTCCACCAGTGAATCCACCAAACCAACACCCGCCACCACACCTGCCATCAACCCAACACCTGAGCCTTCTTCTCCACCTCCTATTCCCTTACGCCGTAGTACCCGTGACAGACAACCATCCACACGGCTGCGTGACTTTGTCGTTCACGCCATTCAAGGGCCTTCCAGCACCTCCTCGACTCCGGCCTCGTCTTCAGGTACGAACTACTGTATTACAAATTTTGTTAATTATGACAATTTTTCTTTGTCGCATAGAGTGTTTTTGGCAGCAATCAGTGCAGAGATCGAGCCAACTAATCTTTCGGAAGCAGTCAAACACCCCCATTGGCGGCAGGCTATGAATGATGAAATCTGGGCCCTTGAAGCAAATAAAACATGGACGCTCGTGTCTCTTCCTCCCGGAAAGAAAGCTATTGGTTCGAAATGGGTCTTCAAAATCAAGCATAAGTCCGATGGGACCATTGAACGCTATAAGGCCCGGTTGGTCATGCTGGGCAATAAACAAAAAGAAGGGATTGACTTCAAGGAAACTTTTGCACCCACCGCTAAATTGGTCACCGTACGTATGTTGCTTGCGGTTGCTGCGGCTCGGAACTGGAGTTTACACCAGATGGATGTTCATAACGCTTTCCTTCATGGCAACCTCGATGACGAGGTATATATGCGTCTGCCCCCCGGCTCATCTGCACGTGAACAGGGGCTGGTCTGCCGTCTTCACAAATCCTTGTACGGTTTACGTCAGGCTCCCCGGTGCTGGTTCGCAAAATTGACTTCCGCTTTGCGCTCGTTTGGGTTTCAACAATCCAAGGCAGATTATTCTTTATTTATTTTCCACAGGGGGGGTGTAGAGCTTCGGTTCTCATCTATGTTGATGATTTGGTAATTGCTGGAAGCAACGAACAATCCATTGCCAAGTTCAAGCACTTGTTGTCCACATGTTTTCATATGAAAGATTTGGGGCCATTAAAATATTTCCTGGGGCTGGAGGTTGCACGGAATTCACACGGCATCTTCTTGTGCCAACGCAAATACTCTTTAGACATTCTCACCGAGACGGGCATGCTTGGTTCCAGACCGGCAGTGGCCCCTCTGCCAGTGAACCATCGTCTTGCCCTGGCAACCGGGGCCGACCTCGGCCACGCTGCAGCTGGGCAGTTTCGTCGGTTGGTTGGCCGGCTCATCTATCTCACCATCTCACGTCCCGACCTCGCCTATGCCGTGCACACTCTTTCTCAATTCATGGGCTCTCCGAAACAAGAACATTGGGACGCTGCCATGCATACTGTTCGGTATCTCAAGCAACGGCCGGGACAGGGTTTATTTCTTCCAGCCCGCTGTGACCTCACTCTCACCGCCTTCTGTGATTCTGATTGGGCTAGCTGCCCCCTCACACGCCGCTCTGTCACGGGCTACTTTATCAAACTTGGTGATTCCCCGGTGTCCTGGCGTACAAAGAAACAACACACTGTATCTCGCTCTTCTACTAAAGCTGAATATCGTGCAATGGCAACTACGGTCTGTGAACTCAAGTGGCTGCACCCTCTTCTCCTCTCTCTTGGCGTGCGGCACACTTCCCCTATGTCACTGCACTGCGATAATCAGGCTGCCCTTCATATCGCCGCTAATCTCGTGTTTCATGAACGCACAAAACATATCGAGATCGACTGCCATTTCGTTCGTGATGAGATTCAACGCGGCGTCCTTCGCACTTTCCATATTGCTTCTCATGATCAACCTGCCGACTTGTTCACCAAGGCGCTTCCGTCACCTACTTTTGAACGCTTGTTGCCCAAGCTGGGCATCCGGAATCCGCATGCTCCAGCTTGAGGGGGGGTATTAGCGAGACTTGGGCCGCAAGACATGGCTACCACAAAGACCGTATCCAAGAGGGTTCTTGTTTCCTTCCCGGACCATGATTTGTTTCCTTAAGTAGATTGAGTATTTGTTTCCTTGTATGATTCTACTCTCCACCCATATATTAAAGGGGGAGATCTTTTGAGAAACACAACAATAATAATTTGCCTTGAATAATATTACGGGCTTGAGGGTTTTTACACATGGTATACATTATTATTTATGGATATGCATGATTTGTGGAAGAATGGGTCACGCACAGCATATTGGAGGATATTGTGGCCATATTTATTTATTACCATTTAGGAAGAATAGATGTCTATTGTAAATAGGTTTCCTTTTGTTTGTTTGCACATATATACGGCAGCCAATTGTAATCCTTGGGACATAGAAAAATATAGTCTTCCGTAAGGAAGTTTTCAGAATTTTTTTTGCAATCATTCAAAATATAGAGTTAGAAGATAATTGGTGTAAATACATGAGGGTATTAATGTCATTTGTCATCTTTATTTTTCTAATGGGAAGGTAGTTTTAGGACGGAGAAAAAGGGGAAGTTGGAAGAAAATTTTAGGACGGAGGGAGTAATTTTTTGTTTTTAATTCTACACCAATTTTATTTATACTGATTTAAAAATAACTCCAATCAAATATTATTGTCATGTGAGACTATAATTTTGGAAAATGAGTGGTTCTGTTGGACCGAACGGGTGAACCTTAAATCTCATATCCATCCATGTTAAAATTGGGTCCAACCCAACCCGTCCATACGAACAATTGTTGTAGCTCATAAGTCATATCTTCCCATTTTCAGTGCGGGTTGGATGAGTCGAACCTAACACTCTTATTTGGAAAAATCTGATACGGAGTACTACTCCTGTCCAAATATGTTCTTTCTATTAGATTTTTTACGGTCTCTAATAATACTCTTTGACCAATAATATTTATATTTATGCATAAATATATATTATAGGAATTTGATACCGAGTATTTAAAAACTATATTTCAATAAGAATATGTTGATATTAAATTTATATCATATTACAATTTATTTGTTTTACAAATCGGAATCAAAGTTTTCAAATTTTGATAAAAAAAATTAAATGTGAAGAACATTCTTCGGACCACATCGAGATTTGCTCTAAGCCCCATAAACATGAATGTTTCACTCATCATGTTTCATGTTTGTCTCACCATTTGATCTTTAATTAACCCTCATTTTAATAAGTTCGGAAGAAGTGTACAACATCGGAAGTTTTATAAAGACTTGTGCACATTTTTGAGAATTCAAACCCATTTTTTTTGGGGCAACATGTGTTTTTTATTTATATTTATTGCCCGGTGATCATGCATTAGCTAGCATATTTTCAAGCTTTTTTTAATGTCAATTTTTTTCCTGTGTAAATGCCTATGTGTGAAAATATTTTCTTGAAAATAATCCAACACGTTTTAACAAAACTTTAGCAAAAAAAGGATGAACCTCCTGAGGGCCCCCCAGACCCGGCTATATAGTTATTGAGAGGAGATAAATTAGACTTTAATCACAGATTGATGGCAAAGAGTGGAGCTTGCACTTAGTACTTGCAGAGACACTATGTGTAACATAGTTGCCTCCTAGCGCAATTGCCAGAAATCAAATTCGGATTTTATTCCTTGACACCTCTTGCCTTGCCAACAGCACAACACCCACCGACTTAACAAAACTTAAAAGATGATACGAGAGAGCTCGATCAAGTGGTTGAAAAACTATTTTTCCCATAAAATTCTTCTAGTCCACCCCCCCCCACCCCCCAAAAAAACATTTTTTTATTAGAAATAACGACACTGTTTTTTGTTTTATCAAAATCATGCCATATTTATGGGGTAAACTTTTTCACTTAAGAATTGGCAAGTGCTAAAGTAGATCTTAAATACTCTCTTCGTCCCACAAAACTTTTTTTATTTTTACTTAAAAAAGAGTTAGGGGGAGATCAATTTGGGGTTGACTTTTCAAAAATGTCTTTGCATGTGATGAGTAAAAGTATGATGTGATAATATTCAAAAAAATTGTTTTTGCTAATAAGTAAAATGTTCACAATGAATGATTCTTTGAAATTTATGTCTTTTATATTACAGGGTATTCACTTTTTCCCAGTAAAAGTTTTACTATGGGCCCATTTAAGAATAATATTAGAGATTAGCATTAGCGTTTTGATAAGGTAATCTACGGATAATGTTTAGCGTTCTTAGAATAATCTACACCGTTGAAATTTTATTCAAAAGGCTAACCCTAATCTTAAACGCTATTCGCAAACAAGCTTTATATCTATAAGCTTTTGTAGATTTCATATAGATATTTTAACATTCTTATTACTTACACTTAGATCTTCATAGATTTTAAATTATTTAAGGTAGTGTTTGGCAACTAGTATTTCATTTCAATTCATGCATTTCAATTCCAAAATTTAAAATCTTGAAATTCAAATGACAAGAGGAGGAGCATGTATTTCAAATTAAGGTTTGTTTTGAATGAGAAGAATTTGACTTAAATCCAAATTCAAATTTTTTAAGTTTTCCAAACATGAGATTTGAGCTAAATCCAGATTTGAAATCCAAATCCATGTTCTCAAACATACTATAAATGGAATACACCCAAACTTTTAAATTCTACTAGCATCTAGCATCATTTGAGTATTATAATTTTACTAAATTCATCTACAATACATCATGGTACTTTTAGATTATCACATTTTTCAAATTTTACTCCAAAATAACCTCCACCCTGTTCCTTCCCCACCCCCCCCCCCACCCCATCCCTAATAACCCTTATAAAAAAACAGCCAAACTATATCAATTTCTTTCAAATTTCAAGCAACCGGACCTTTAATTATAACTCCGGTCTGTCCCGGAAAAGTGATAAAAAAAAATGGGCAGCGGGTTTAACCAGCGGACGGCAGCGCTTGCCATAGTCATGACGGTGGCCATCATCGCCGGCGGCGCTTGCTCTGTGTTGTCCTACCAACGGCCGCCGGCGAGGGACTCCATTTTCGTATCTCAGCCACAACATCTCGATTCCTATTCCCCTCAACAGGTAAACTCTTTTATTAATTCCTCTTAATTAAATAAAAATTATAATGATGGGAAATAGTATTAAAATGATTTAATTGTATTAGGGAGTAATGTTCAATGCAAATTCAATCGCAATTATTCGCAGGTACACATTTCAATCGCGGGGAAGGATAAAATGAGGATATCATGGCTCACAGAAGAGTCGCCGCCGGACACGGCGGCGACGGTGGAGTACGGCACATCTCCGGGGAATTACACCTTCTCTGCCACTGGGAACACCACAAGCTACAAATACATGTTGTACAAATCCGGCGATATTCACCACGCCGTCATCGGCCCGCTTTCTCCCAGCACCATCTACTACTACCGCTTCCCCGGCGGCTCCGCCCCATCCCGCCAATATAATTTCACAACTCCGCCTTCCAGTTTCCCCATCAAATTCGCAATCGCGGGTAATTGCACAGAATATAAGAAATATTTACTGAGCTACAATCATAACCTTGAATTTTTGGTTGGATGAGTTTCTTGATTTTGTGTAAGGAACTCATTCAACCAAAAGCTCAAATTTATGGTTGTAACCCAGTAAATATTTTTTAAATTCTAACAGAGTAACAGATCTTTTAGCCTCCGGCTACTCAATCATCTATTATTGCTTGTCATCCCAACCTATCACTAATAATTGTATCAAATTACGTATTTAGACCCTCCCAGACATTTTCATTGATTTAAGTGTTTGATTGATTGGTGAAAATTATTGAAGGTGATCTTGGACAAACAGGGTGGACCAAATCAACCCTAAAACACATCTCAAAGTCGAACTACGATATGTTGTTGCTCCCGGGGGATTTGTCCTACGCGGACATGTACCAGCCACGGTGGGACTCGTACGGAAGGCTGGTAGAGCCGCTCGCGAGTGAACGACCGTGGATGGTGACACAGGGCAACCACGAAGTGGAGAAAATCCCCGGAATCCATCCAAAGCCGTTCACTGCGTACAATGCCAGGTGGCTAATGCCTTTTAAGGAGAGTGGGTCCCACTCCAACCTTTACTACTCCTTCGACGTCGCCGGAGTCCACGTCGTAATGCTGGGGTCGTACGCCAAGTTTGAACGCGGTTCGGCACAATACAAGTGGCTTCAATCAGACTTGAAGAAAATTGATCGAACCAAGACTCCATGGCTGTTTGTATTTGTGCACGCACCATGGTACAACTCCAACACTGCCCATCAAGGGGAGAAGGAAAGTGTTGACATGAAAGATGCCATGGAAGACTTGCTCTTTAAGGCCAAAACCGACGTCGTTTTCTCGGGTCATGTTCATGCCTACGAGCGCTTTGTAAGAAGACCTCTATTAGATTATACAAGTATAAATTTTCTTCAGCATACTAGATTAACTATGACTATAAGCCTAAATCATCACTCAACCTAAAAAACAAATGCTATTATATTCACCTTAGGTGTAAGGTTTGAGCAAAAAATAGATCCCGGCTACTCATGAATTGAAGAACTTGTTATAGTATTTTAATAATCACTTTTCCCTTCAAATATAATATCTTATTATATATATTTGGGAATGATTTAGGCTCGAGTGTACAAAAACAAAGCAAACAAATGTGGGCCGATGTATATCACAATTGGAGATGGTGGTAATCGTGAAGGTCTTGCAACCCAGTAAGTTTAATTTGTTATTCTTTAGTTTTCAAATACATGACCCCCCTTTCCTTTTTCTTTTTTTTTAAATGGAATAATTATATATTTCTTTACGCAATGGTAATTTTGATCTTAATTTTCAAGGTCATATAATAACCTCAGGTCTTTAGAGCAATACTTTGATAAAATTGATAGTTCTTATCTCTTAATTCTCCCGGCATCCCACCCTGCCCCCTTCCACCCTAGACCACCGATTTGGCACTACAAAATCGATAATCTACGGTGGGGGCATTGAGAGGTGGTAGGGTTTGAGGAAGGGGGGTTTAGGAGATGGCGGGGGTTTGGGTGGGTAAGAAACATCAAATTTACCAACATAGCACCATAGGTGCCTCAAAATGCCAAGGTCATTTAAGGTAACTTGATGCCAATGTCAAGAGATCCTTGCCGATTTCTTTTATGACATTTATGTATATTAATCCAAAAATATTTGGTCCAATTTGATAATAATTAGTCTTATTAAATACTGAAAGATACATCCCTATATAAAGAGATTACAAGAGAAAGTTCTAATCATAATAAAATACATATTGTAACAATACAATAAAAAACAATAAAATAAGAAAGGTAATAAATGATGATACTTTATTTTGTTATACATCTATTATTCTTAATACTTGTAATATTTATGGATTAAAAATGCAGTTATAAGAAACCGCAGCCGGAAATATCAATGTTTAGGGAGGCAAGTTTTGGGCATGGAAGACTTGAGGTGGTGAATGGAAGCCATGCAAAATGGGAATGGCACAGAAATGAAGACGACCAATCTGTTACAGCAGATAGTGTATGGATTAAGAGCTTATCATCATCAACTTCCCCCCATACATCTTCCTTGCATTGACATATAAACATCTTATAAATGCTTAATTAGTTAATTACACACATTTAGTCAATGATTAAACATGGATATGTGTAATGAAGTCTTTTATGTAGATTACTTTTTACTTGTATGTTTTTCTTATAAATGCTGGTTGTACATCGTACCTCATAATTAACAAGATCTTGTATATAATGAACTATTCAATATTTTATTTTACTTTGCATCTGAAATATACTCAGGAGTCCTTAATTAATTCGTTATTGAATTATTGTTTTATTAGTTTTATATTCCGGAAAACTTTAGGTAACTCACAATCTTTCCCTATTTTCGGCATCACTTCCAACTACGCATTTTTATTTTTCTCAAATTTTATGCCAACTCCATCAAACTAAAAATCTATTTTTTGGAATGGAGGAAATATTATTTTCTTTTATTTGAATAAATCTCAATCAAATAATTACAAGTTTTCTTAATTTTAGTCTATATATATATATATATATATATATATATATGGAGAGAGAGAGGGATTAAAATACTACTATTTCCGTCCCAGAGCATTATTCCAGTTTTGACTTTTTTCAGTCGACTGTTTTCAACCGTTGACATATAATTAAAGAAAATACATATTGTGTATTAATTAGATAAAATAATATTTTAAAAATATCTTATATAATAAATCTAATAAAAGTATTTTTGTACCAATATCTAATGACATTTTTATTTAATATTGTGTCAAAATTTATTAATTTTGACCGAAGTCAAAATTAGATAAATACTCTAAGAGAGAGGAAGTACTTCGTAGTAGTGAAGCCCAGAACTTAAACGTTATATGTGAAGCCCAAAAAATAGAGTTATTACTGATAAGAAAATACTCATTTTCAATTTTGTTTAAATAAAATTTTGAGGGCAACGGGTGCCAAGAGAGTAAGATTCGAGTTCGATTCCTGACAACTAAACTTGTAGGCAACTATATTAAACACGTAAGAACTCTGCAACGAATTCTTCATTTTTTTTCAAATGTCTAAGAAATTAACTATAAAGAACTTCCTGGATGACTCATAAAATAAAATTAATCAAATCTCTTAGGACAAAAGAAGTAATAAACAAAGGGGGCATAAATTTCGATAGAATTAATCCACTCATAATTATTTTCCTTTTTCTTTTGAGTGCATAATTATTTTCCTTAATTAACTTGATGTCAAGAAAACTCTATCTACCCATGCATATACACACACATACGGAGTATGTATATATATCTCTGGTCTCACCGGGAAAGTAATAAAAATGGGCAGCGGGTTTAACCAGCGGGCGGCAGCGCTTGCCATAGCCATGGCGGTGGCCGTCATCGCCGGCGGCGTTCGCTCGGTGTTGTCCTACAAACGGCCGCCAGCGAGGGACTCCATTTTCGTGTCTCTGCCTCAACATCTCGATTCCTATTCTCCTCAACAGGTAACTCACTTTTCATTTCCTCTGATTTGTATGGAATTATTAATTAATTAAGATGATAATTGCATTTACTTAATTTACTCTGATCTGTGTATATGATTCGTGATTACTACCGCAATTATGAGTTTATTTTAAATCAATCTTTTCAGATATAATTATTTTAAAATTATATCATATATTAATTAAATAAAACAATATTTTGTAAAACGTTGTACATGATAAATGTAATACATTTATTTTTCGTATCAATATCTAATATCATTCTTATTTAATTAAATATCAATATTGTTCAATTTTAACCGCAAAAAATTAAAACTGAACAAACATTTGGGCGACGGAGATGGTTATTACTACCTCTATATGAGAATATTTATTCAGTTTGATATTTTGGAATCAAATTTTTAAAAAAAAGAGCCTTAATTTTATCACGGAGTTTATTGAGTAATATAGAATGAATTTGATTCCAAAAAAATCAAACTCCAATAATATGGGGGGACGGTGTTACGGTTACCGTACATATACCAATCAACTTTAAATTTTATTGTGAAAAGATTTGTTTTAAAACATATGGAAAGAGTTTCTTAAAGTGTATGGATAAGAATTTATCCGACCTAAAGATGAACCAATTTTAGAGTTGCACTTTTATTTAGTAAGAATAAAGCTAGCGTGTCATCACATAGATATCTCATGTTTTACGCGAACAGACACAGATGATAATCTAGCATTCGATCAATTAGTAATCAATCTTTCTATTACTCTCGTAAATCTTAACGGGTCATTTAATAAAAAGATCTTAACGGATCTTTCTTCACTAGTTAAATTATACGAGGTATTATAATTATTATTCTTAGGCTAAACTCCACCATTGGTCCTTCAACTTTATCAATTGTGCACGATTGGTCCTTTAAGTTTTAAAAGTCCATAAATAGTCCTTCAACTTTATGAGTTATGCACGATTGGTCCTTCAAGTTTTAAAAGTGCATAAATAGTCCTTCAAGTACACGTCAGCCATCCAGATGAGGTCCTTTTTTACAATAAATGTTAAAAGTTAAATGGAATACTAGCTCCATATAATACGGAGTAATCGTACCTAGTGGAATTTACTCGTATTATATGAAACTAGTATTTCGTTTAACTTTTAATATTTACTGTCAAAAGGACTTCATCTGGAGGGCTGACGTGTACCTGAATGACTGTTTATGGACTTTTGAAACTTGAAGAACTAATGGTGCAGAACTCATAAAGTTGAAGGACTATTTATGAACTTTTGAAACTTGAAGGACCAATCGTGCACAACTGATAAAGTTGAAAGACCAATGGTGGATTTTAGCCTTATTCTTATTATTATTATTTACTTTAATTTTTCGTAAACTTAGTTTTTCACTAATAATCTGTACATCACATTTTACTTTTACTCATCAAATGAAGAATAAAATTAGAAAGGAATCAAAAATATACATTGTTTGTTTTTTTAATAGTCAAAATAAGAGCTGATTTATAAAAGAGATTTTGGAGTACTTTATTTAAGGAATTTGGGAACGCCACGTCATATGGCCATGTGTAACGCGTTTGGTACGGGAAGGGAGATTGGTGGTAGCGTGGGAGCCGTGAGGGACAATCGCAAACCGACGTCGTAACAATTAATGCGTCATCGCCTTACTATTTTAATTTCTAGCGAACATATCTACCCATTTTAATGTCGTCATAATGGGGGACGTGTGCGGTAAGGGCCCATTTGGCATTCGCCCATTCCACCACTTATCCACGTTTATGTTCACATGATGGAGATGATTTACAAGGAATTTGTTAGAGGTAAGCAAAGATCTTGTACTTCGGGTGTATATTACGTTCTCACAGACACAGACGCTATTTTGGGTAATTCTAAATTTTTCCTTTACTTAAAGCATAGACAATGCGAGTAAAATATCGAATATCACACCGTGACATAAACTATTTTAATCAATCAACATCAATTCAGTGAACGTGTGACAAATGAGTTGAGTGATGTCTTGCAATGACAAGTTAGTGTTTGTTAGTTTTTTACACTTTTTAACATATTTTAATGATTAAAAATTATTTTATTTATCTTTTTTCGTAAAAATAGATGCACTCCATTTTAAATTAAAAAATCTTCTTTATCATACAAAAAAATAAAAAAAATGCCTCGTGGCAAGCACGGCCAAACAGCTTAGCCACGAGAGGCAAATGCAAACATCGGATGATGTGGTAGGTGTGTGGCTGGCAGTTGCCTCGCCATTGGCGATGCTCTTATAAGCGCACTACTTTGTCTCACAAAATTTTTATTTAAAAGATTGTGCTTTAAAAATGTATATTTGTAATATTATTTTAAATTTTTACCCTTTATAGAATTATAGTAGGTAGACCCAATCATGGGCCTTGGTACGCGAAATAACAGGCTTGAGCTTGATATTTTAGGATACCTGATCTCGGGCTCTATAAACAGTGGCCCATATACTTTAAGGTTGGACTCGAATTTTATGCTCAAGCCTAAAAGCTATCCCAGCCCGGATGAGTAATAAATAATTTTGTACAAATAAGAGTAACATTATCAAAGAAAACACATTTTATAAATTAAAGAAAACAAATTATCAAAGAGAACACGTTTTATATGATAGTCTTTCTTTGATATTCTCATTATAGTGATTATCTAAAACATCTAATAAATTAATGTATTATTTTATTCAAAAAGTTATTTTTTTAATCATTTAGAAGTTATCCTAATATAGCACCTTTGAGGGGCCTGAAACATGGCCCTGCGTGCACTTTGATCAGATCAGGTAGACTAGTAGAGTAAGATGACATTTGATCATAGACAGATTACTCGTGAATAGATATGACTAGTATGATAGATATCACTTAACAATTAGTATGGGTAATGGATGATTTTATATGAAAATAGAAATATTTTTTTGGGATATATAGATGAAAGGTAAAAATAAGTACTCCCTTAGTTCTGAAATTAACTTCCTAATTTGACTTTTGTGGTCAATTTTTTTTGAATTATAACCGCATATTACCAAAAAATACATTGAATTTTTATATAAACTAATATAAATAGATTCAGTTTAAAACATAATTTTGAAGTATGTTATTCTTTATTATATACATTTATATATATAAATAAAAATATTAATGATCAAAGTGTTACATTTTTTATTCTCAATTTTGAAGTATATATTGATAGAATTTAGGATTGGGTATGGACAACTGGATTGGACAACAAGACACTTGGGTTGAACCACATTAAAAGATTGAATCCAATCGATTAGTTAGTTCAACTCAAGGGCTTATATACCGGTTTATTTTCTCTTCAAGTTCCGATGTGGGATATTCTTTAACATATATGTTATTCTTTATTATGTTCAGTAATGACGAACATTTATTTGAATAATGACTAATTGATAATGTCCAAAGGTGTGGTAAAATCCAATGAAATACGGAGTATTAAAGTGCAAAAATGCTGCAGGTGCATATTTCAATGGCAGGGAAGGACAAAATGAGGATATCATGGCTTACAAAAGAGTCGCCGTCAGACACGGCGGCGACGGTAGAATACGGCACATCTCCGGGAAATTACACCCTCTCTGCCGATGCCAACACCACAAACTACAGATACCTGTTGTACAAATCCGGCGATATTCACCACGCCATCATCGGCCCGCTTTCTCCCAGCACCACCTACTACTACCGCTTCCCTGGCGGCTCCGCCTCTTCCCTCCAATATAATTTCACAACTCCGCCTTCCGGTTTCCCCATCAAATTCGCCGGTAACTTATAAAATACGGAGTAATTCTTACGTTAAAATTACTCTCTTTTTTTGAGATTTTACTGAGTCTATTGTTATTGCATATTGACCATGCATATTCGAGTGTCTAATTGTTTGGCGAAAATTATTAAAGGTGACCTTGGACAAACGGAGTGGACCAAATCAACCCTGGAACACATCTCCAAGTCGAACTACGACATGTTGTTGCTCCCGGGCGACTTGTCGTATGCAGACCTCGACCAGCAGTTGTGGGACGCGTACGGAAGGCTGGTGGAGCCGCTGGCGAGTGAACGGCCGTGGATGGTGACACAGGGCAACCACGAAGTGGAGAAAATCCCAGTCATCCATCCAGAGCCGTTCACCGCGTACAATGCCAGGTGGCAAATGCCTTTCGAGGAGAGTGGGTCCGACTCCAACCTCTACTACTCCTTTGACGTGGCGGGGGTCCATGTGGTGATGCTGGGCTCGTACACAGATTTCGAGCCCGGCTCGGCCCAGTACACGTGGCTGGAGTCAGACCTAGGGAAAGTTGACCGAACCAAGACTCCATGGCTGTTTGTGCTTGTGCACGCACCATGGTACAACTCCAACACTGCCCATCAAGGGGAGAAGGAAAGCGTTGACATGAAAGACGCCATGGAAGACTTGCTCTTTAAGGCTAAAACCGACGTCGTTTTCTCCGGTCATGTTCATGCGTACGAGCGCTTTGTAAGCTCTCAACTCACTTCATTATTTCTAATCACTCGTTTCTTTTTCTTTCTTTCTTTTTTTGTTCAAATTTAATTTCTTTACATTTATTGAACTGGGAACGAATGATATAGACTCGAGTTTACAAAGACGAAGCAAACGACTCTGGCCCGCTATATATCAACATTGGAGATGGCGGTAATCGCGAAGGTTTAGCCACCGAGTAAGTTTGTATTTTTTTCCAAGAGGGTCGATATTGAAACGAGAAAGAAAATCCGCGATCTTATTTTAAAATCGACGTTAAATATGAAATGAATGTGTGCATATATGATATGGAAACTGCAGTTATAAAAAGCCGCAGCCGGAAATATCAATGTTTAGGGAGGCAAGTTTTGGGCATGGAAGACTTGAGGTGGTGAATGGAAGCCATGCAAAATGGGAATGGCACAGAAATGAAGACGACCAATCTGTTACCGCCGATAGTGTGTGGATTAGGAGCCTATCATCACCAACTTCCCCCCATACATCTTCCTTGCATTGAATTGAACTATATATGCTCTCTATTTTACTAAACATGTAGTAATAACAATATGGCAAACAAAGTGTAGTAGTAATTTTTTTCTTTATTAGCATAAATTCAAGTATGGGCTTCTTAATTTTGAGTCTTTAGTAGAAAATAATTTCCCACATGAAAATGTTTGAGTTTTGTTTGTTTGTTTGAGTACCTCACTTACCCATCTGTTCAAATTAAGAGTAATTCTATAATGTGAAATTTGCACTAAATAGGACTAAAACATAATGACTTTCCTAATGTAGGACTTAAACTTTTTTATTCCCTAGATAGGACTTAATAATGACCTAGTGGAAAGAATAATGTCCAGTAATGATGAACATTTAGTTGAATAATGACTACTTATTAATGACCAAAGGTCCTATATTGGGAAATAAAAACATATGGTCATATATTGGGAAAGTCATTATGATTTAGTTCTATTTAGGTAAATTTCTCTTCTATAATTGGTCCTTTATAACAGGGGGATTTTTCTATTTAGTCCATTATTATCAAATATTACCCCAGTGATCCTACTTTTATGAGTATCTTTCCATAAATAGTCCTTTTTTTGATCTTCTATCATGTTGGAGTTAATTTGAAGGCTAAAAGCGTAATTTCACAATGATAATATATCTTTTTTGTCATACACAATTCCAAAAGTTGTTCCGTTTGCGTCGTTTGTGAATTACATTCACTTTCTATTACAACCAAGTCTACAAATGTAGTCTTTTGTCGGAATCCTAGCCCACAATCATAGTTATTATTTTTGTGTTATCCGCTTAACCAATATCAGAACACGTCACTAAACATAATGTTGATGTCAAATTATACTTTTAGCCTTTAAATTAACACCCACATGCCGGATGATCAAAAAAAAGATCATTTGTGGAAAGGCACCCTTAAAAAAGGACTACGAGGGTAATATTTGATAAAAGAGGACTAAATATAGAAACCTTCTCTGTTATAAAAGACCAATTATGGAATTTACTTTTAAATTAATTTCAATCCTTTAGGTGTAGGAGTAAAGCTCAAACACTGCATGTAGTGGCGGAGCCACGCACATGCTAGTGGGTGCGTTTGCCCCCACTGGATTTGGATAAACAAGTACATATGTCAAGTACTTATCTCCTCTGTTCTAGAATATTTGTTTAGTTAGTTTTTTATTTAAACTAAGTAAATTTTGAGGTTCAATTAAATAAAATTTGTAATGTGTATTGTTATGAAAAATAAACTTGTTAAATTTATCTTATTATTAAGAACTTTGAATTTTATTTCCTTACACTAATATACAATAGAACTTCTCATCTGACTATTTTTGTATTGATATACCTCAAGTAGGTTTTTCTAGCACTCCTCTTGAACCTCAATATTTAAAACAAAATGGTCAAAAATAAAGTGAAGATATTGTTGTTGAACTACCAAAAAATCTAAACTTTTGAGAGGATCCTCGGCCCATATATATGTTGGCGAAACCCATATGTATGCTGAAATAAACAGTAGAGAGCCCAGAAATATTTGGGCTTCAGGTAGACGTATTAACTTGGATAGGGGAATTTTCGAAAAAGTGAGATATAAATAATGGATTCTTTAAGTAAAAAAAAAAAAAAAAAAGAGTACTGTTTCTATATTTAAGTATAATTTTTTCTTGGTTTACAGATAGTATAATTTTTAATTAAATGCTTTTTTCACCAAATATATATAAGTATTCCGCAATACATTTCTAATTTTAAAAAAATTCTCACTTTTCCATTTAAAATGTCTTTAAAAATTCTCATTCTTTCAATAAAATATATGTGCAGGTGGTCTTACTGTGCAACACATATCATACAATTGGTTGTATGGTGTTTCTTGTACATCTAGAGTGAATACTTTTTCACGAATAACTTGATACATATTTTTGAGTAACTGAATCTTCATTTTTTTAAAAATTTAGTTATGATAAAAAAATGAGTATTCATTTATTCAAAAATCTATATTCTTTTACTAAAAAAAATGAGTACTCATGTGAATATTCGGAAAACACCATACAACCAGACGTATGGTATAGGTACTCGTGTATTTGTCTATCACTTCTGACTAACTGTGCTCAAATCTGTTCCCGATGAATCAGGAGCTCGACACGACATTGAGAAATTGGGCCTTTGTCTCATAATCTATATATTGTCATATTATCACGAAAAATCTACATACTCTCATGTTATCCCAACTAGTACCACATCCGTCCCAGAGTATATGTCTAGTTTTGACTTTTTTCAGTCAATCGTTATCAACATTTGACTTATAATTAAATAATATATATATTAATTAGAAAAAAAATATTTTGAAAATGTTTTATATAATAAATCTAATAAAATTATTTTTGTATCAATATCTAATATCATTTTTATTTAATTAAGGATCAATTTTGGCAAAAAATGTCAAAAGTGAACAAATATTCAAAGACGGAGGGAGTATTTCTCAACTACTGGCCACCGTCAAGGCAACCCATTTAATGAGAGAATATTAAAAAAACTGTGCGAATTATTCCATATATGGTAAGATGAAATTGAAAAATACTCCCTCCGTACCTATTTTAATTACAATTTTTTTTCTCTCATCTCGATAACTTTTGTTTATTTACGCGATTTCATTAAATATTTGATAAAATAAAATATTCTTGTCACCTCTTGTTTTGTAAAACTTTTGACGTAGTTTTTTAATATGTATTTTTACATTTTATTGATTTACCAATTTTTAAATAAAATAAATTTAAAAAGTGAATATTTTTTTCTCGTAACCCGCAATTTGTAATCAAATTGGGGAAGAGAGTATGTATTTTTCGTCCACCCTTCACAAAACTTAGAAAGGAGATCCATTAGAAATTGAAAATTTGAAGTCACGTGTAGTCTTCAGCGCAATGAATAATAGTGCAAATTCCATCATTAGCCTTCTAGCAATTGCAATTATACGAAATGATTAAAATTTACCTCATAAAAGGGGAGTCTTAAATGGCTGCCATTATGGATGAGGTCATGTATGAATAAATAATAATAACAACAATAATAATAATTACTCCATCGTAATAATAATAACAATAATACAACTTGAAAGCTCTTCACATGCATCAATTATGCCCCCTCCCCTACCCCCAGCACATTTTTCTTAAGGTGATCATTATTTATACTTATTGCATTTTCATTTACAGTAATTATCTCTCCAAATTTTTTTCAGATTTTCCTAATTTATCACACATTTTCTTTTATGTTCCGTAAAAAACAATAATTACGGTACTCCATATTTGATGCCACTATTTCATATTTTCTCCGTCCAGTAAAAATTTTCCAGTTTTGATTTTTAGGTGAATTAAGGGAAGGTATTTTGATGTTTGACCTTCCACAAAAGCTATTAGGATTACTTTTTAAAAGTGATATTTCACGTCAATGAATAGTTACAAATAATGAGAGTGGGTAATTAAAAAATAATGTAAAAAGTAAGATGAGATGTGAGAGATGTGATATGGGAAAGTAGAGTTAAAGAGTGATATTTTAGTCTATTTTGAAGAAATTGAAATATTTTATGGAACGAATAAGATGAGAAAGTTGAAATATTTAGTGGGACTCAGGGATCTACGATAGTTGTGAGGAACAGATTTGTTTGGTGGTTTGATATTTTGCAATTCCTGCGTCACAACTTAGATTATAAGTTCACTAGTTACGAGGTAAAATTATGCATTTTTAAAATGAATTTATATAAAAACTGTTAATTAATAAAATTTATATATTAAAAAACTTGGTTGAAAGTTCTACAAAATAATGAATGACAAAAATATTTTACACAAAATGGTATTACTCTCCTGAGCATAAACTAAATGGTATTTAACACTGATTAATGGTATTATTCTTTTGAGTTTGGATGAAAAGAAGGGAAATGATAAAAGTGTAAAACTTTCTCTCCCTTATTAAAAAAAAGTGAGAAAAAGAAAAATGCTCAAGTGAAATTATGTTTACGCCCTTTTAATAAAACAGAACTCCCTTTCAGGGCGGCCCAAGGGAGGGCCAAAGTCCCTACCGTACCGGGCTTATTTTTTGGTGGGCCTTGATATTTTAATTATATAAAATAGTTATTATATTTGATTAGAAAATTTAAAAACTAAATTTTTAAGGTAACTATTACAAATTTAATTAGAATACTACGATTTTGTTTATACTGTCAATGGCTATTTTTTTAAAAAATATAACTTATTTGCTTGGGCTAAGAGCACATTTTTTCTTTTCATCTAAGACCCTTAAATCCTCACGACTGGCCTTACTTCATTTTTCCCAGTCTTTTCATCGAGCCTTTTTGGCTCATTAGTTATACTCGTCTACTTTCTATTTTGGTAAGGAAATAAGGGTTACAATGACATATATACCCTTACATGGACTAGCGGAATTGAGTAGAGTAGATGCACCGTGAGCATATATATATATATACTTCTTCAGTAAGCACGTATCTTTTTCTGTCTTCTTCCATCTGCGACATCAATCTTCCTACTCCGGTGAGGCTTATTTAATGTCTTTGTTTCGCCAAGCCTTTTTTGGTATAAACAGAGGCTCTTTAGATCTATTTTAACATACAATTCCCTACTTTATTCATATCTTTACATTGCATCAAGTTATATACATCTTCCATAACTTTTTAAAACCAATTTTTATGGAATTAACTGTATTCTTGTACTTAAACAAGTCTACTCATATTGTACTCTTTGAAAGAGCTTTGTTCTAGAGTGCTTGCGTGTTATAAACACTTTAAAGAAAGTTTGTTCCATTGGTTAGATCTAAGGAAATGCATATTCCTTTGGTGTGAAGTTACGTTGAGGCTCATGTGACCCATATTCTCAAGTTGTAAACAGCTTGTTATGCTCCCATAAACTTAACGAGGTTAGTGGAATCACGAGAGTGTCTCTTAGGGAATACTGGATGTAACCATAAGTTGTTGCATGCCAGTATACATCGGTGTATTCTTTCCTTTACTCTTTCCTTCACCATCTTACTTTCATTCCTACGCTTGAACTATTAACTTTATTCTTGTGATTTTTTAAATTATCCATAAATGTTATTCACCTTCTCTTTCTGTTGGACATACTTTAACACTTTTAACAATGAATTGTCATGTTTTGACAATGGATGGTAAGGCTCTCTTTCTCCAAAATTCTGCAGCCTTCAACAATCGAGTGCCAATATATGACAATCAATTGTCAGCCTTTCCCGACTTTTTCCTAGAACTTGTGATAGGCTCAATATTCAATTGTCACTTTTAGACAATCAATTATCCATGTTACCGTTGCCCCCAACGATTAGTTTTTAGATCGTTGTGTAAAAAACGAACCAACAATCGATTGTCATCTTTGAACAATCAATTGTAAAATCTTAACAAACTATTTAAATTGTTGATTTATTGTAGAGTTGTAAATGGATAACCGAAAATATGATTACTGTCTACATTCGTATCTGTTTAGAGGTAATAATCTGCATCTATTTTAAATGGGTATTATATGAATTCGATTAAGGACATCAGATTATTAAACAGATATGGATTTGGTAATTGTATATTTGATCCGTTTAAAATTCAATCTAGATATACATTCGTTTAAATAACCGTTTATCGGAATATCCGTTTATCCGAATACCGAATTAAAATTATTTTAATAAATATAATCCTCTACCCAGCCCATTATACATTTATACTTGGCCCATATATCCCAAAATATACATTACCCTCTAAGTCTCTAACCTTAGTGCTCTATCGTTAGTTCCTCAAAGTACTTGGTCGATTATGAATTTATATTTTTTCGAATCATTTGTTTTGATTAAGTATTTACCATTTAGACGGAAGTTTTTTACGTATTTAGACGCTGTTCAAATTATAGATTTTGATATTCACTTTCATATTCCCTTTATAATCATTTGAATTTTTTATCAACAATTTCAAATATTAAGTTGGTATCAAATATTTGGTTGGTTTCAAATATGCAATCAGATCCGGATATATCCACAATCAGGAGATATCGTCGGTTATGGATTCAGATATAGAAATGTAAATATATGCCGGATACGGATATCCCAAAACTTAATCGAATTTGGATATGTCATATTCGTTGTTGATATTATCCTTTTAGAGCTCTAATTTACTCCTTGATTGATTCGCAATTAATGAGCAACAGCCATACACTATTATAGCAATGGGGCCTTTTGACTTGGTTTAAGTGAACACATTCTTCCATTTTTTGTCTTTATTTTCTTACTCCCTCCGTTTCTCAAAACGGTTCTTCTTTTGATTTTGGGAAAAAATAATGAAGTGTTAAATTGTAGTTGACTTTCTAATTTTGCCCTTGATGTGATGGGTAAAAGTAAGATGTGATAGTTTAGTTGTTAGTGAAAAAGTATGATGTGATAGGTAGGGTATGAAAAAGTAGGGGTAAAAGTAGTTTTTTAATAGAAAAGGGAAGTGTTTTAAGAAAAACAAAAAAATGAAAGAGGAAGAGTTTTAAGAATCGGAAGGAGTATTATTTATGCATCAAATCTAGAGCTTTTCTTGAGTCATTTGAGAGGTAACTTTTATTTTTCATAGAGATTATATTGTATCTCTTCATATACTCTTTCGAGAGAATATTTAGAGTTAAAGAGAAGTTTGAGAAGATCAATTTTTCTTGTTGAGTGCTCCCATTTCTCCACCCCAAAATCTTAGTACGTGGTTGAAGTGTTCAACGAGTAGTCCGAGTGGTATGAAGTTTAGGGTGAGGAGTCCGAGCGGTTGAAGTTAAGTCTTGTAGAGGGTACATCTAGAAGCAAGTATAAATGACTTGTTGGGCACCCGTAAGCCTAATGAAGGTGGTGGAATTTCGAGATAGTTTCTCAAGACTAGATTAGCATCATGGTGTGGTGAATCGATATAAAAATCTTTGTGTTCTTCTTCGCTTTTTATATCCGCACTTAACACTTTATTCTTGCGTTTTATTTCAACGTTTATTTATCAACATTTTACATGTTAACTGTTCACCATCCCTTTTGTATCGATACATATTCTAACATAAATATTTGATCAGATATGAGTGAGTTTTATAAGGTGAAATTGGATAGTTCAATGTTCATTATAACTAAGCAGTACACAATAGGAGGTAAGAGCATTTATAATTTCCGAATGGGGAATTGGTTGCGACATCAACATTTCCCTAACTTTCAGCCCCACCCAAAACAATTGCAATGTTATGGCCCTCTAGCTTCGCCTCTTTGTTTCTTTTACATTGATGGATACTTGGAACTTTTCCTCAGACAATTGAGCAGCCCAATGTCTAATTTCACTATCCACAGACTTTGTAAACACGAGTAACGATATATGGAAGTAGTAAAAATAGTAGTAAAAAAGAACAACAGAGTAAACATGGAGATAGTGGATTGGGTAACTTCGCTCAAGTGGGTGGGTACTCCTCCTTGGCCGACACCGTCTCACTCGCCGGAATATCCTTTTATTACACGTACTCGATCTTTACTAAACTGTTTCACTTGCTCAGTACAAGATGCCTTGTATTAGGGGCTGTTTGTTTCAGCCTCTTAATGGTTCAGATGTCTGAATGGTTCAGCACTTAATGGTTCAGACTGTTTGTTTCAGCCTCTTAATGGTTCAAATGTCTGAATGGTTAAGAGATTTGCCTCTGAATGGTTAAGTATTATACAGAGTCTGAATAGTTAAGACCTCTTATCTGAATTGATCAGACATTTGCCTCTGAATAGTTAAGCAATATACTAGCTCTTAATGGTTCAGACCTCTTACTGGTTCAGCACTTAATGGTTCAGACCTCTTACTGGTTCAGCACTTA
>OOIL02000003.1:152428-207518 GCA_900332095.2 Cuscuta campestris
CCTTCATTGTAAAAGTCTAAATGTCGTGTTTGAATGAAGTTTGATCAAGTTAAAGCCTGAATTCTTAATCAAATAGTTTTACTGGCAACTATTATTCAAATGTGTTTGCTTGAGATATTAGAAGAAGGAAATTGTAGAAAAATAATAGGAGGAGAAAATTTATGAATTGAATTGTGTTGTAAATACAAAGATTCAATCCTTTTTATATATAGGTAGAGGGTAAAAGCAAACAAGAAAATTTGTATTCCTGCTAAAACAAAAACTAAGCAAATAAGGAAAGATACTAAATCGAATCTCATAAGGATTCAGTTTCCTTCTTCTAATATCTCATGCCAACATAATGTTTCATCGGGCAGGGGGCAGGTGCGTCATACATTAAGTGACTCATCGTGATAAGTAGCAGAAGTTTTTCACTTGTTTTACGAAACACCTTTCACCTTTTCACTCATTCTTTAAATTTGCAAAGTCAAAAATGTAAACTTTATTTTAAGATCTAGAATGTATATTGAAAAAAAACACACTATCAAGTTTTCAAGTAGGAATTTTCAATTTTACACTTGAAGTATTGTAGGTATTTAGATAAAAAACGGTTAGAGTTCATTTTTATAAGGCCATCTCCAATGGGATGCCCAAAAGAGATGCTCAAAGGAGAGAGAAGAAGATGTTTAAAGGTGCCACTATTGGAGATGGGTGCTTAGAGGATGTGTTCAAAGAAGAAAGAGAGTGAGAGATGCTCAAGAGAGCACCTGATGCTAGCATTCAAAATCATGTGTGCATTCTTTTATTTTTTGTAAAATAAGCTTTTTTTAATAGTACACTCTCTTTTTAATCTTTTTTTCTTTTCATTTTTGTGTCTCTTTTTTTCCCCGGAAAAAATCTTTACCATTTTTTTTATACAAACCCATTTTCCTAAGTTTTTTTTCTTTTCTTTTTCTTAACTTGTAGTGATACTATAAAAAATTGTTAGCCTTGGTTTGCCATAAATCTGTTTGAAATAGTCTTTCATTTGATTGAGTATGATGTGCACAAAATAAATAAATAAATAAATACTCCATAAAAAAATATGACACCCTATTTTATTTTTAGTAATACCACCGTGCCTTTAATTTTTTAATCAAAATTTTTTAACAATAAAAAAAGTCATTGATAATATTTTTAATTATTTACACTATTTTTTTCTTAAAAATCTTTTAATTAATAATTAATTACTCCATATTTAACACTTGTATATATAATACAAAAATCCATAATTAATAATATAAAAATGGCATTTATATGTGAATAGGATCCACCCAAGGCATCTCAATGNATAAAAAATTGTTAGCCTTGGTTTGCCATAAATCTGTTTGAAATAGTCTTTCATTTGATTGAGTATGATGTGCACAAAATAAATAAATAAATAAATACTCCATAAAAAAATATGACACCCTATTTTATTTTTAGTAATACCACCGTGCCTTTAATTTTTTAATCAAAATTTTTTAACAATAAAAAAAGTCATTGATAATATTTTTAATTATTTACACTATTTTTTTCTTAAAAATCTTTTAATTAATAATTAATTACTCCATATTTAACACTTGTATATATAATACAAAAATCCATAATTAATAACATAAAAATGGCATTTATATGTGAATAGGATTCACCCAAGGCATCTCAATGAGATGTCACTATTAAAAGGTTTGGATGTTTAAAGAGATGCTCCAATGCTATCTTTAAAATAAAGCTCACATTTGGGCATCTAATTAGAGGTGCTACCACTGTGGATGCTCTAATAGGGAATTATATGGGAGTTCATTCTCCAAAACGAATTTAATTCTCCAAAACGAATTGAATAGGGGAGTAAATGGAGAGGGGGACAAATGGGATGATAAGAAGGGGAGAGATCTTTAAACTTTAGGTGGCTAAGGCCATAATGGTAATGATAGGCAATTGTAGAAGGCGATGATGGGCACTCAATGGATGGGGGATGGAATAAATGATGATGATGGATATCTATAGCCATGCAAATCTTTTGATGACTGCTACCATACCCCCCCCCCCCCCAATATCACTTTAATTTATGAAAATAACTCCCCCATACAATCATTAATTAAAACAAAGCTCTAATTTCTTTTTTGTAATAAAGATTTAAATTTAATTGGCTCTATGTGTACTTAAACACCATCACTATGTACTAGCTTAATTATATTAGTCATTAGCGTTCCTACTAAAGGCCATTATTAGCTTGGTTTTGCCATCATTTTCATATGTATATCCTAAACCCCTTACCCCCACCCCCCACACAACTTCTGTCCATATCTCGTACATTTTTTGTACCATTTTTTTAAACGAAAAAAAAATGACACATAAATTTATGAGAACCGTCTCTAATTATACATAGCTTGCTTGTTAAATTTAACTCCGTGAAACTTTTTTTTATTTTCTAGTTATGTGGAATTGAATCATTAGTGTCATGGAAAATGAGTTGCCATGTTCATAATAATGAAAGGAACAAAATACACGAGATTAGCTTAAGCTTGGCAAGAATGTTAGTATGTTACAAAACATACAATATGAATAATCTATAATGGGGCAATGGGCTATCCAAAAACACATCTGGCAAAAGCTATATATGATATGATGTTCTTCACGTTAATATACTCATACTCCTTGGCCCAAAACTCATCCTTTAACCTAGATCAATCTCATTATGTCATCATTAACCATTTGATTTCATATATATATTTAAACGAAAAAAATGTTAATCTTATGTCTTGTAATATACTCCGTACTCGGTAAAGCCAAATAATTATGATTATTGGTACCATCATTACTATTAATCATACTCTATAAAAAAAAGTTTCATAATCGAATCACCGATTAGGGCAATGCTACGTTCACAAACAGAATCATCACAAACTCCACAAATTTGCTATTTATGGTTTAAATTCTCATTTTAAAATTATTTTAGATTATTTAATTTTTTTATTGAAGTTCACAAATGGTAAGTTTGTGAAGTTTGGGTTTGTGAACCAAACATTTCCCCACCGATTATAAGAAAAATAAATTTATTTTTTCGAAAATCGTATAAAGAAAAGATAAAAATCTTCTTTTTTAAAAAATACATAATTCATTAATTAGTATAAAAATAAAAAAAATATAAATTACATATTCCAAAAAGACATCAAAATTCAATTGTGGGAAAGAGAGGGTAGTATTTAATGTAAAAGCCAAAATAAAATTTCATCATGAGCTAAATAGTAAGTGTAGGTTAAAGACTAACCCTCATTATTCTTTTCCATCTTGCAACGCTAAAATGCGTCAAGCAAAAGGATTCTCGCCTCAAACTCATCAAAAGTGGAGATGACATTGCAATTTCTTTTGGTTTGAGATAAGCTTTTAAATACTTCCTCCGTCCCCACATCCTCTCATTACCCAATTCAAGTTTGATAGATTTTATTTTTTATTCAATTTATTTGCTTGTAGGTGTAAATGTTAAAAATAAAATTTATGTAGCAAACAACTACATGAAAGATTCTCACTGAATAAGAATAAAAGAGTATGAAAATATCAAAATATATATGATTCCTAAGTTTTTTAAGACAAAAATTGGAGTAAAATAGTAGAGCGATCTACGTGTACACGTTATCATTGTGATGAAAAATTTGTTGACAGTATAATATGCTAGTGTGATCAGTCAATTGTCAGTAATTGGCGGTAATACTCTGATGAGCGACAACAACGGATGGTAGCGTGATAGTTGCAGTGTAACAATGTTGTGAATGTGGTGGTGTACGTAGTATCAAGGAACTAACTCAACCAAAAGCTCGCATTTAATTTGTGAATGCAAGCCAGGAAAGGTTTTTAATATTATAGCGCACCTCCTCACGTGCAGGCAAGACTTGTTTTTGCCCGAACCTTGCCCGTAAAAATTACTTTTTTGAAAATGGGGAGCAGTGAGATTTGACTTCGTGACCTCGAAGTCAACAAGGTTCTAATACCATGACAAAGAATCAAATCAGCCAAATGCTTGTATTTCTAGCCTATGAAAGTTTTTTTATATTCAAACATATACAATAGTTTGAGTTGTGGTTGGATGTTCGAAATCTTCACGTTCTAGCATGAGCAGTGTTAGAACCATTCTTGCTTACTAGTCTCTGAGATTAAAACTTTATTTACCTATTTTTAAGTAACTCTTCGAGCTGTGTCAAAGATACTCTAAAATAGGGTTTTTTTTGTGGTATAATATAATGGATATTCTAGAAACAAATTATTGGAGGATTTTTTGCTTCTTTGCTCGCATGTGCATACTTTATTTGTTAGGTTTGCCTTGTTCAATTCAACTAGCACAATTTTATTAAGGAAAATTCTTGTTTTAGTTTTATTCTTCCATATAGAAGAGGCCCTTCCATTGTAATCAAAGAAGAAACAAATATAAATAAGATAGATGTTATATTCTCCACATGTATTCTAGTTTGAGTATAATTTTACTTAGAGGTAAGAGAAAAATCTTGACCCCATTGTCCTATTTCAAAATATTTTGGTCTCGTCCTCATAATGTATACTACCTCCGTCCCGCTATATTTGTCTACTTTTGACTTTAGGAACTGTTTATCTAAGCACTTTGACTTATCAAATTCTCTCAATGTGTAGGCCTAAATATAGTCATGCGTGATCTTGTTTGATTTGTCTTAACATATAGATTATTAATATATAATTTCTATAATTTTTTAATATACAAATTAGAAGATAAAATGGATTAAAGAAGTGTATTGGATAGTGTGCAAAAATGAAAGTGGACAAATATAGTGGGACGGAGGGAATATTTTTGTTTTGAATGGTAAAATTTTGTTTTAGACCGTTTCAATGAGTATCCACATCCTTTTTTTGTAAACCACGAGATCTAAGAACTAGCCCAAAAAGAATTCTCTTACATGGAAATCGAATATGGATTCTTCTCCTCACATGGAAGCTTCTTTGCCACTTAAACGGGGTAAACCTGTCTTCGTGGTGAGGGGTGCTTAGTGGGCTGGACCGTGTAGCTATAAATACCTAAAGAATTTGTATATGGTAAGCTCTTTCATTATAATTCTTGAGTTCAATATTCTTGTTTTTATTCATTATTATTTCTCTAATTCTTGAGAGATATTTTGAGATTAATAGTTGTTAAGTTAAACTATATCACTATCTATAAACAAAAATGCTAGGTATACATTAAAAAATGTACTGTGTATCACTAGTGTACCCCAAGCATTCTCCACCATACATTTTTGGTGTTGATATAAAAAAATAATAAATTAACAAAAAAATGTATAGTAAAGAATAGTGGTGTAAAAATGATGTATCCTTAGCACAATTCATTTATAAAAGGAATGAAAGTGCACCACGAACGTACTACACTAGTGCGTGAATTACAAAATCATAGTGCGAGCACTAAAATGTACA
The DNA here is from genome assembly GCA_900332095.2 of Cuscuta campestris. Taxonomy (NCBI): domain Eukaryota; kingdom Viridiplantae; phylum Streptophyta; class Magnoliopsida; order Solanales; family Convolvulaceae; genus Cuscuta; species Cuscuta campestris. The sequence goes on from OOIL02000003.1 coordinate 157,859, forward strand.
AGATCTATCATAAAGTGTCGCGCACCTAAAATGCTACTTCGAAGATTAAGCGTCACCTAATTTTTTTTAAAAAAGAAAAATTATGTTACCTAAGGAAGAAAATAAAGGAATGCTCCGATTAATTTCCACGTCATAAAAACAATGGAAGTAGTAGCAGTAGTAGAGTACTTGGGCGGCCACCTAGCAGACAATCATGACAGTACAACGAAACGGGGGTACAATCAACAAATGCTACAGTACATTAAATAAATCCCCCCCTTGCCCCTCCCTCTTCCCAGCCGCCTTCCCTCAAACCATCATTCTACACACTAACCTCCACCCATCCAAATTTTCAAAAATTATATCTCGTTACATGTTCTGATATTTAGCTGAACTTATGTTTAAATTATTTTACATGAAAAATAGTCAATAAAAATAGTAAAATTTGCACTAAATAGGACTAAAACATAATGACTTTCCTAATGTAGGACTTAAACTTTTTTATTCCCTAAATAGGACTTAATAATGACCTAGTGGGAGGAATAATGTCCAGTAATGATGGACATTTAATTGAATAATGACTACTTCATAATGACCAAAGGTCCTACGTTGAGAAATAAAAATATATGGTCCTATATTGAGAAAGTCATTATGTTTTAGTCCTATTTAGGTAAATTTCTCATAAAAATAAGTAATAAATAAAAAAAATAAAGTAGGAAGAACATGGCCTATTGGCCTTGCTCTTTCTATTACAAATTGATTGTGTGATAAAATCTCAAAGAAATTCATAATTTATGAATTTTTGTAATTACATTTCACACCCCCTTTTGGTTACATTTAGTTTTAAACTACTTGTATTGTGTAGGGTCTCATTTTGGTTAGAAAAGTTAACTTTCAATTTTTTCTAATGCGTTCTGGTTTCTTTTAACTCTTTTTAGTATCTTCAAACTTCTTTCAGTTTTCTTTCAAGAATGACTAAAAAAAATATTGCAAGTTTTAAAACATACCACCTCAAACGCGGACAAAGGTGAGTTCAATATTTTTTTTATCAAAAATTAGTTCTTTACATATTTATTTGGGTGATTTTTATTTGAGTGAGTTTTTTAATACTTTGTGTTTTCCTAACATTTTCCAGCTTCTTTCAGTTTCTTTCAAACTTTTTTTAATTTCTTCCAACTCTTCCATTTTTTTCCAATTTTCAAATTTCTTCTAATTACTTCCAGTTTCTTTCAATTTCTGCTAATTTATTTTAACATTCAACTATGTTTTTACAACCCAAACGAACAGAGAAATACTAGGTATGTATTTTTAAAAAAAAACAGTACACCAACATTGAAATAAATTCAATTGAAAATAAATTTAATCAAAAGGAATTAAATGGTAAAGGGCAGTTGGCTCTTTTATAAGAAAAAAAAATTGCAGTATTTGGTCACAATGACAAAACACACCATTTGTCCCCTTCCCACATCACTAAAACTACAGACACAGCCCAAATTGTCTGCCTTTTCAAAGATCCTCCCTCCCCCCTCTTTACCTCCCTTTTGCAGCTATATATATACTGACCTCATCCTCTGGTTTTTTCCCAAACTCCACTTCCATCTCTGTCTTCTTCTTCTTCTTCTCTGCAACTGCCTTTTCTTCTTTGTTTACTTCTACTGCCAAACACATAGAAGAATCACAAGAAAAACCCATAGCTTTTCACATCCCAAGGTAAAAAAAAGAAAAGTTCTCATCTTCTTACTTACACCCCAGTGGCCCCCGCCCAAGAATTCTTCTTCAAATAAGTGTCTTTTTTTCAATCATCTGTTTCATATTCCCCTGTTTCTTTTTTTTTTTGTCTTCACAGGGAAAATTAAAATGGAGAGAATAAACTCGAAACTGTATCTGGAGAACTGTTACATAATGGCGGAGAATGAGCGGCTGAGGAAGAAAGCGGAGCTCCTGAACCAAGAAAATCAAGAACTGCTGAAGGAGCTGAAGCACAGGCTTGCCGCGGGCCCCACTAATGGGAGTGGAAAGGCCATTTCCAGAGGCAAGGATTCCAATTCTNCCCCCCTTCAAGGATTCATCCGTGGCCTCTCTGTTTTTCTTCTTCTTCATCTTCTTCTTTTTGTATTTTTAAATTGGGGAGATGTTATTAGTTTTAGCCTTTTAGGGATCAACCAAATTAATATGAACTTATTGATAGTTTTTTTCGCTTTTTAATGCATGGTGTTATATACTCTTTCTCCTCCCTCCCATATAAATCTTCCAACTTAATGTTCATATATCAAATTTTATCATATTCCATCTTTATTCATAAATTTTTATTGTTATGATATACTCTCTCCGTCCCATAATGATCTTCCCAAAGCATTATTCCAACTTCACGGAAATTTATATTTATTTATGTTTTTTCATGACCTATATGATAAAATAAAATATTCTTGTCACCACTTGTTTTGTTGAACTTTTGGTGTAGTTTTTAAATATGTATGTTTTATTTTTTATTTCTATACCAATATTTAAATAAAATAGATTGAAAAAATTTGGGATTTTTCTTCGTTTTGCGAACCGGGAAGATCATTATAGGACGGAGGGAGTAATAAAATAATATAATCATATACCAAGTATGTCACATAGTTTGGATTATTTTGTAGAGTTTTAGACATATTTTGTAATTTTCAAATATATTTATTTATATTACTCGGTAGTATTTAAAAGAATTTATTCTCTAAACCAATTACTCCGGTATTAATCAAGATGAATTAAAAATATTTTTTCGGAGTCCCACTTCCCCCCTTTTCAATAAGTGAGTGAATATGGGAAAAAGAAAAAGAAATACATGTCAAAGTGACCCTCAAAGTAAATTGAAAACTGATTTCAAGTACCTTTGTGAAACTTTTTCAAAGTTCATATATTTTTGCTGACAGAATTAAATTTTGTATACTCCGTATCAAAATAATATATCGTTCAAAATTCGGGTACCATCAATAAACTTTACTTGTTATGTAAAAAAAGAGTAGTGTCATAGGTTTGGTTCCATCCCTTTGAGGGCTCTATAATGATTTTTACTCACGAAAAAAATGGTATTGGGCTCTCTCATGAGATATGATAGTACTTTTTATTTATTTATGTATAATGATGAAGCCAAAGCAATGATGAGAGACAATGGTGGATATGAGAGGGTGTCACATTTATGGATCTCAAAGTGCAAAAAACTACTCCGGATAAAGGGAAATGGACACCCGTTATGATCATGGTGGACTCGAGGGTCACGTTGGTCCCAAATGAATGAATCTCGAGTGTTTTTCTTGAGCATATTTGAACCATATGAATGAATCTCGAGTGTTTTTCTTGAGCATATTTGAACCATAAGTTTGGTTGAATCGGTTCCGTGTCATGGTATCGGGGCTTTGGTTGCCAAGAGTCACGAGTTTCAAACACATCGCGATTCAATTTTAAAAAGTTAATGTTCACGTGCAAGGTTCGTGCAAAAAACAAATCTTACATGCACGTGATGGATGTATTAGAATATAAAAAATTTTCTTAGAACATAACCATAAGTTTGAAGTTTTGGTTGAATAGGTCCAACGATTCCTTTTCATAAATAATCAAAAACACTCCTCGAATAGTTCCCAAATATGTGTTGGTGGCAAACAAGTCCCACACCGGAGGCAAAGAAGAAATTAACCACTTTAAGTAGATTCAACAAAAACTCATCACTACGGTGCCTTTTCGGTGGCACATAAAACAAATTTGTGAAGATTTGGTCGAAACAATACAATATCTTATTAATACAAGGTTGGTGAGGTACGCAGAGTCCCAATATGTGCTAACAAAGTCCGTGTTTGAAGTTCACCTGTTTCCAATGGACTGTGTTGTGCGAGGACAGGTTTTTTGAGTTCTCCACGTGACAACACGAACAAAACCAGAAGAGATATGGAGATAGTACATTGTGTCGAAAGTGTTCTTGTTGGACGATGTGTCTCATTGGGTAGTAACACTGAAGGGGAGGTAGCATGTTGTATGTTCCTAGTTTAAGGGAGGTTTGTTGGTAGCACACAATTGAAACAAGTCCCACATCAAAGGCAAAGGAAACACTTAACTAAGATATATAGTTTAACCCCATTTTTATTAATATGAGACTTTTTGAGAGGTGATCAAACACAAATTCGTAAAAAATTGGCTAAAAAATTGCTTTTTTCATCCTATAAAGTCCTTATGGTTTTGACTTTTAAAGAATTTAAGGGGAATGTGTTTTGATTTTAATTTTCTAAAAATTCTTTGGATATGATGAATAAAAGTAGGATGTTATGGGTAGATTAATAATAAATAGATGTGATGTGATAATAAGTTAAGAATTAACAAGTATAAAAGTGTTTTTAATAAAAATGAGAAAGGTCATTTGAGACGAATAATAAAACAAAGAAGAAGGATTTTTGTGACACAGAATGCAGACCCCATGGTTAAAAAGGGTGTTTTTAGAAAATTAATGTTAAGCAAGTGCTTATTTTAAAAAAAATAAATATTTATTTAAGTAGTAAAAAATAATTATTTTACCCAAACAATTATTTTAGGTGAACCTTAGGTCCACCATACAATTTACCTATGTAAAATATGGGAGAAATCTAATTTTAGGTGGACAAGCCCAACTATCTTTGGAGTCCCCAAATTTAAACTCAATCCTGGATCTGTATGTAAAATATATTTTGGAGTATTTGTTACAATTACCCAATGGCCCAGAGTTATAGGCGCTAATATAATCTCTACAAGTGCTGAACAAAACGGCCCAATAACAAATTCGGGCAAACCCAAAATACAATGATGGGCCATAAACAAAAAATTAAGAGCCCAATAAAACCATACGATGTATTTATTTTTTTCTTAAAAGGATATCAGAAGAAGGACAATCCAAATAAGAAAAGAAAACTATGAGAGAAAAATATTTCGTATTATTTTAAATTTTATCTTTATCTTTAAAACTCTCAAAATCTAGTTTATTTTTTTAAATCACTGTTCATATATTACTTCTTTCGTTGTTAATTTATTTATGATTATAAAAGGAGTATTTAAATTTCGTTTAATTATTTTACATTTTAGTTATTAATTTTTTTCTTTGAAATATATATTTTGAATACATAAAAGCATATATTTGTTCATAATTTTTTCAAACTACAATTTTTATAATTTAGAATATATATTTCAATTTTTTTTAAATAGAGAGTAATATATTTTCCTGCAAATTACAGTTGCTACTTTATTCTTCATTGTTAAAATTCCGGCGGGCCGATAACAACGGATAGAGTGTCGGGTAAAATTAACCACTTGCATATAAAGTCGGGATCCACAGTTCTAATCCAAAAGCTTAAGCTGATAGGTAGGGCTTCACCCTTCAATATATGCAAGTGATACTCATCTTTATTTTTCGATGTGGGAATTCAACACTCCCCGCAAGTGGTAACTAGCCTGGCCTAGTTAGCACTGGGACAAACGGGTCTAGCATCTCAATCTCTTATAGCTAGCCCACACAATGGGCGGTGGCAACTCAATCTCTTTTTAGCCAACTCAGCCCAAACCACAGACGGGGTAGCTCTTTTTTTTGCTAAACCCACATCCAAACAACCAGGAACAATCAAACCCGGACCAGACCTGCTCCGATACCATGTTAAAATTCCGGCGGGCCGATAACAACGGATAGAGTGTCGGGTAAAATTAACCACTTGCATATAAAGTCGGGATCCACAATTCTAACCCAAAAGCTTAAGCTGATAGGTAGGGCTTCACCCTTCAATATATGCAAGTGATACTCATCTTTATTTTTCGATGTGGGAAACTTAGCGCCACCCAGTTTTAAAAAAATTAAGGTTTCACGTGCAAGGCTCGAAAAAGACTACGCCTGCACGTGAGGGGGCGTGTAAGTATATATAACCTTTCCTGGGTCAACAACCACAAAGCTTGAGCTTGTGGTTGAGATGGTTCCTTGACATCATGGTCTCTCATCCCAAATTACTTTTCTCATGTTTAGTTTTTGAAGTTTAAGGAGAAGTATTGAAAAAATTTTACGTGAAAAATAATTAAATAAGTGGTGGAATTTTTTTGGAAGTGCAAATTATATTTTTAGACTACATATTCTTTTCCAGAAAAAAGGATATAAAAAGTGAATAAAATTATTTTGGGACAAACAAAAAAAATTCGAAGATTCAACGCATATAATCCGTAAACACTAAAATAGTTCAACGATAATGTAATTTAATTTTGTTATGAAAAAATAAAGTGTTTAGCAAAATATTAGGAGGATAAAAAAATGTAGAGGAGTGGTTGTGTACCAACACGTTATTGTCTTCAACTTGTTCTAATTATTTACTACTTATTCAATTATTCTTATTCAAATTAGATTAAAACCGAAACATCTTGTAGTATAAATATAATCAGAATATGATTAAAAATAATCATCTACCGGGGTTTTGATGTCAACGCCCTTTACTAAATGGGCTTCCGACTTCTGTATAAATCTTAGGCAAACCGAGTAAGGCGACAGTTTCGGCGAGCGGGGATGCAGCCCAACCTAAATTGTTCAGGCCGGTCAAACTCAGGCTCCGTTCCGATCAACTTATTTTTTCTGATCAGATCTGAATTTAATAAGTTCTGATCTGATTGGATCTGATCTGATCTGATCTGATCTAATCTGATCTGATCTGATCTGGTCTGATCTGATCTGATTAATTATGATTTAATTTAAAATTTTAAATCAATAATTTGATTTGACTTTATAATATGTTTGAAAATTGTAATGATAATTCATATTATAATATAATCAATATTTTTTATTTAATGATTATTTTTTAATAAAATAAAATTAGTTAATAAAATGATTATTTTATTAAAATTATTTTTTAATAAAATAAAATTATTTAATGATTATAATGTAATAATATTTTTTATTACATGATTATTTTTTTTTGAAATTAGAATATTAATTTAATATTTTAATAATTACTTCATATATACATTAGAATAAATATTTAATTTAAATATACATTAAAAAGTAATTAAATTTAGATAATCAATATATTTGAAGAGATAGTATTTTTATTAAAATATCTCATCCTTATAAAAGATCAAAACTTTAGAAACACAAATTACAAGTAACAATAAAAATATATTTTAAAAGTAGAATTAGATTGACATTGTCAATGTATTTTAAAACTAATTTTTCCGACGTCTAATAATTAAGGATTACTTTCTCAGTTTTCTATTTAACCTATTTCTAAAGTTTATTCTTTTTCATTTTTATGAACAATAATGATGATGATGATGATGTTCATAATAATAATAATAATAATAATAATAATAATAATAATAATAATAATAATTATAATAATAATAATAATAATAATAATAATAATAATAATAATAATTCTTGATGGGATCTGATTTTAATAAGTCCTCATCTGATCTGGTCTGATTGGATTTGATCTGATCTGATCTGATTGGATCTGATCTGATCTGATTTGATCTGATCTGATTTGATCTGATCTGATCTGATTTGATCAGGTGTGATTTGATTTGATTTGATTTTAATAAGAATAAGAAAAAATAAGAAAAAATAAGTCGAACGGAACGAGGCCTCAGTATCAAATGTTTTATTACCCCATAAAAATATGGAGGGGTTCTAGAAATTAAATAAGTGGTTCTCAATGACACCGGCTCCAATTGACATACGGAACATTTACAATACTCTATCAATTTTGTAAATAAAACATTGTACCTGCCCCAAAAAAAGATAGTGACACTGTAGTGTTATCTGGAGTTGTGACTCTATAACCGTTCTGATAAAAATATTATTATAAAAAAATTAGAACATCCCACATGACTCTAACCAAAATAAAATTTAAATACTTTTATATCAAAATATAAAAGAATATCAAAATATAAATACATTCACATTCGTCTTTAGTTTATTTCAAACAACTCCATAATATTCTTTTGAGTTAATTTAGCTTTTTTAAAGTTTTTAACACATTCTCAAAAAAAAATTTATTAATTAGATTTAGAGCCTGTTCTTTAGGGTTTGAACTTTTAACATCCAGTTTCTTCTAGTTTCTTCTAGTTTCTTCCAGTTCTTCCAGTTCCTTCCAGTTTCTTAGCTTCCAACTTTTTTCATTTTCTTCAAATTCTTTCAACTCCTCAACTAATTACTTTAAAAATGATATATTTCAATGTGATTATTATTATTATTATTATTATTATTATTATTATTATTATTATTATTATTATTATTATTATTATTATTATTACAACTGTTATATTCATAACTATAGTTTATAAATTATTTTTTTCATTTCACTATTTTTACGATTCACACTTATTATTTTTTTCTTCAACTTTTTAATATGAATAAGACATTTATTTGTATATTAGTCGACATGATAAAACAGGAAAACGTCAATATATTAAATTATACTAAAAAATTATGGATAAAATAGTTACATTGAATGTTTTATTAATATAACTTTTTATAAGACATCTCAGCTTTCCCTTTATTACTTAAAAATTGCTCATTTTTCTAATTTTTATAAAAAAAAATTGTAAGTCAAAAGAGCTTAGAGAAAAAGACTAAAATATGAGTAAAACATAAAAAATGTAAACAAAAAAGTTCTATGTCTTTATTCCAAAAGTAGGAATTCAATGAAAATAAAATGTCAATCATGAAAGAAACAATAGGTTTGATTATGCGACATGTATGATATTTAAAATAAAATGTTTTAATATATAAATTATAATTAAAAATATATTATTTATAATAAATACTACATAAATAAATTGAGGTGCAATATTACTACACAGCCTTTTTAAAATTTAATATATTTATATTTATGCTAACTTTATATTATAATTATATTTTTGTAAAAGTAGTTTTTCGTATTTAAAAAATAACAATACTTTTTTATATCTTAAAGACATTCACTAAGATAACGTGATGATGATGATTATGATGATGATAAGGATGATGATGATGATGATAATAATAATAATAATAATAATAATAATAATAATTTATAACAACAAGAATTTAAAATAAATATTTTTAAAGTTTTTTTAGAATTCTAGTTTTTCCAGTTTCTTCTAGTTTCTTCCAGTTTTTTCCAATTTATTCGAGTTCTTTCCAGTTTCTTCCAGTTCTTTCTAGTTATTTCCGGCCAGTTTCTTCCAATACTTCTAGTTCCTTCTAGTTTTTCTAACATCCAGCTCTTTTTTTCTAATCTTAAAAAATAGGCTCTTAATGTGGCTCCACCACTCGATATAGGGGTCTTATAAGTGCAATTTTGATGAATATGTGCCAACGTATAAAGCTCATCTTATTGTAAAAAACTATAATGGGGAGCATGACCTTGATTACTCCTCCTGTCCACCAAAGATATTCCCAATCACTATTCACAGGGTCAAACTTTACTTACTTTGTTTGCTCATTTTTACCAGTCATTTCATAAAATAATATAGCCTTGTCACCTCTAGTTTTGTAGAATTTTTCATATAGTTTATTTCTATATAAATTTTATTTTAAAATTTTACTCCTATAATCAATTAAATTGAATTAAAAATAAAGTTGGTCAAGTCTCGTAACACGTAATGGGAAGATCTTAGGTGGACGGAGGGAGTATTTAGGAACCTAATCTTATTATAAAAAACTATGATCAGGAGTATGACCTTGATTATTTAGGAACATTCACTTCAATCGTCAAACATCAAACCATTTGTATTGTGTTGACTTTAGCCTACATTATTATTATTGGTCGTTTTATTTGCTCAATTTTTCTAATATTTTTTTACATAGTGAGTTACTTAATCTACATATCACATCACATCTACTCACTATTAATTGTATCCATCAAATCCTACCTTTTTATCCATCACAACATCAAAGTTATTTTTGAAAACTCAAAACAAAATATGCTTCCCTAAAATTCTTTAAAAATCAAAATATGCCATATTTTAAGGGATGGGTGGAGTATAGTATGACGAAGGAAAATCACAAGAAATTCAAGGGGTAGCTGAGTTGGTTGAGCAAGGGGTTCCAAAGACGATAAACACAAATTCGATTCTTGACAACTACATTCAGAGCTAGACAATTATACTAAACATACAATCTCTTCAAGTATACAAGATTACAAGGTGCTGGCTCTACCAATGTCAATTAGTCTGTGATTAAATCTCAAATTATCTCGTCTAAATTGATGACTATCTGGTCGGTTCTAATTAAAGAACCCCGAGATGAGACTCATCAATCTTTTTCTTTTGTTGTAGGGATGATGGAGTATTATATATTCATCCTTGAATATTTTTCCCATAAAACTTCGAAAAATATATCTTGAGGAAGACTACCATGGGGCCGGAACGTACACTTTGAGCCACATTTTACCGGGGAGGGCCGCCCGGGGGGATTATTACTCCCTCCGTCCTAAAACTTTCTTCCCACTTTCCCTTTTTCTCCGTCCTAAAACTACCTTTCCATTAGAAAAAAAAAAGATGACAAATGACATTAATACCCTCATGTATTTACACCAATTATCTTCTAACTCTATATTTTGAATGATTGCAAAAAAAAAAAATTCAAAAAATCTTTTTTAAGGAGGGTAAAATTTGAAGTCAAAGTCAAAAATTAAAAATAGGGAAAAGTCAAACTGGGAAGAAAGAATTAGGACGGAGGGAGTATTATTATTACCTCCCTCCCTGGCATGGGTTAGCTAGCTTAGCGTAGAAAATGAATTTTGCAGGCAATGCCAAAAGTAACACAAAACACAGGAAAGGTCAGACCACAAGAATCATCCACTTTTAACAATCTACTCTACTCTACCGCCCTATACCCTTAGCTTTTGCTTTGCTTGCTAGTTTCAGGCCTTAAATTGTTCTTCAATTGGTTCATCTAAATACAGTATGGCTATGCATATATATTTATATAGGCCTTCCCATTTAGTAAAGCTATATACTCCGTATATGTCTATTTCCATCCTATATATACACACACACACACCTCAAAAAGAGAGTACTTTTGCCACACCCAAAAACACACACACACACAAAACGACAAGCTAAATAGCTAGCACTATAGTAGTCGTTGTACTTTTCCATTCTTTATTTTAACTTTATCAAAAATTCTTAAGAAAATATATGCACATAGTACTAAAACTAAGTAATTTTTATAAATAATGTTCAAATTGTTTTATTCTCTAAATAACACTTAATAATGTTTAGAAGGAAGACTAATGTTCAGTAATGGCTAACATTTACTTGAATAATGACTAATTGATAATGACTAAAAGTGCTACATTGAGGAAAAACACATATGATATTATTTAAGGGAAGTCATTATGTTTTAGTGTTATTTAGAAAATTTCTCAGTTCTTAAACCATATCTTCTTCTTCTTCTTTTCTAAAGTCGTTTAATCCAGGCCTCTCAAAAATATCCTTTCACTTTGAACAACATAACATATAAATTTTATGCATTCTTGGCAAAAGTAGCTAGGGAGTGTCAAGGAGGAAGGTAGATCCGAGTTCGATTTCTTACAATGGCGCAGGAGATAAGACCATTTGCAAGTACCAGATGCAACCTAATTCACTGTTACTAATTTGCGATTAAAGTCTAGTTTACCTTCTCTCAAGGACCACCCGACCCGGTTTGAGGAGGTCCTCGGAGATGAGGCTCATCCTTTTTTATTTTTATCTATTTTAAAATTCTTATATTTTTAAATGAGTATAGATATATGAAATGTACATTATAATATTCTATGACTTATGACATCTCTTGCATATTTTGTAATAAAATTTTTGTTATAGTTTTTTAAGTATAACTTTAGCACAAATTGAATACTAATATTTTTAAATAGATTAAACTAAAAATGAACTTAGTCAAAATAATAAATAAAAATGAAAAGATTAAACAAGTACTCATTCAATTTCGAAAGGTAAAATTTTTTCTTTATTTAATTTTTAAATTAATTTTCGTTAATTATTTGTTAAATAGTCATGAATGTAATCCTCATTTTATAGAGAATTTGATGTGGACCTTTTGTCTCAAAAAATTCCTTAGAATTTGACTTTTTTGGTCAAATCGTTACACACTTTAACCTTTAAAAAATACAGAGTATAATTTTAAAATTAATAAATGTTATAAGAAATTGATGTTTCAAAACTATATCTTAAAATGTACACTGTCAGAATAATTTTACATTATAATTAATATACTTTTTCCATAATTTATGACTAAAATGTGTAATAATTGTAAAAAAATCAAATTGTAAAGAATTATTTTAGAATGGAGGAAGTAGTTTTTTATATAAATCATCCTTTTGGTCTTTCATTTTTTGAAAAATATAGGGTACGCCTTAATTATGCAAATAACTCGTTTTTTAAATAAATTACTCCGTAGAATATTGTACCAATTTTTGACTCGTGACATCGTGATCAAAAAATAATTATAATATGCATGAGCTGAGGTTCTTGTATTTAATTGGGAAAGATTTAGTAAAAATAATCATAATATACATTTTCTATCAATAAGATTAAGATCATATTAACTTATTTTATTTTCTTCCAACATAGTATTGGGACTCACTATTGAGACTAGTACTAGTTAAGGGGGAACTAAATTGGGGATATGATTCAAGTTCAATCTTTAATTTTATTTTAAAAGTGATATGAGTGTGACATGATATGATATGTTGGAGAAATATACTCCATAAGATCAACTTGAGCTATAGCTTAGTTGTTTTGGAAGTGATAGATGAATAGATGTTTATTTATCAAGTGATTAAATATGATTATATGGCCGGCCAGGTTTAATTTCTTTTTCCTTAATCATATCATTCTCTCCTTGACCACGGAACCCTACTAAAAAAAAGCAATCTTAGCTGATCACCTACCTACCTACTTTACTTTCGGGAACAACGAAACCCTATAATATATTTATGCATGTTCTTTTCTTCTCTCTAACCCATTTTTTTGTTTTAACCTTTTTAGGTTAATATTCTCCCACAGTTCTGAATATAATATTTGTCCACTTTCGATTTTTTTTGATCAAAATTGATAAATTTTGATCCCAAATTAGATAAAAATGATATTAGATATTGATGTACAAATAATTTTGTTAGATTTATTATATAAAATATTTTCAAAATAATATTTTATCTAACTAATTCACAATATATATTTTATTTAATTATATGTCAAATTTTGAAAACGGTTGGCTGAAAAAAGTCAAAGATGGACAAATACTCAAGAATGGAAGTAGTAATACAAAAACATTTTAGTGAAATTTGCACTAAATATGACTAAAACATAATGACTTTCCTAATGTAGGCATTAAACTTTTTTATTCCCTAAATAAAACTTAATAATGACCTAGTGGAAGGAATAATGTCTAGTAATGATGGACATTTAGTTGAATAATGACTACTTGATAATGACCAAAGGTCCTATATTGAGAAATAAAAACATATGGTTCTATATTGGGAAAGTCATTATGTTTTAGTCTTATTTAGGTAAATTTCTCAACATTTTATACACCTTACGCTATTAAGTTGAACGGTGTGGTGCTCTGATGGTGCCTGTGATGACCACATGGCGCCACCTCAGCTTGGACATTGGTGATGTCCAATTGTCCATCACAATAATCTCGCGTGCTCCCCTCCCTCAACTAGCCATTGCAACGGCTATTCATTCAAATTTTAAACACCCCTCACCCCCTTTTAAAAGTCACACTTTCTCTCTACTTCTTTCATATATGAATTCTTCTCATCTCTCTAAGTATTTTCTTAAATAATATTATGGATCCTTCCTATTTACAATTTCTCGAGTGGGAATGAAAATTTTTAGGAAATTTTTAACAAGTTCCGGGAAAAGCCGGTCTGACACCCGTCATGGAGAACAATGTTGAGAGCCTTGAGAGCGTTCCGAAAATGCAATCTTTCCAAAAATTCAAAGGGAAGACCGTGCGCCATGAAGGGGTCGATGACTTCGGGAGACGAAGTGAGCGTCAACGCCGACAAAGGAGGAAGCGTTGGGCCGGGTGTGGCTGCATGTTTCTGAAGACCCGATTTAAAATTATTTTTTCTCACAAATAATTTTACTCACAAATTTTTATCTTTTTTTGTAATTTTTTTTAATTTCTTGATTAGGAACTGCCCAAAATGCGGATGGCTTTTGGGATAAGGCCACTACTCAATTCCACACCCTTATGAATGACGGAAGTAGTTTTTTAGCCTTAGCAGTTTGAGAGTTAAATATTCCGTCAAAATTTTATCCAAAACGCTAACGTTAATTAATTGAAAACGTTCTTTCCCAAACAAGCAGTAAAAACAAACATTTTTCATTCCTCACATTAAAAGTCAAGTTTGGAATTAAGCCATCGGAAAATTGCACTGACGAACGTCACAAATGCATGGTCATCACAGTCTTTTAATTTACGGAGTATTTTATTATGAGGAAAGAAATACTCCATAACAAATTAACTAAAACAGCGTGCAGATAGATAATGCGCCCTGCAGCTAGCTAGCCATGCCATTCTGCGGCTCCGATCAGCAACGGCGCCTGGAGGCGGTCTCCCGTTGGGCGTTGAAGAAGACGCATGCGACCGGCGAACCCAACTCGTTCTCCTCCGCGAAACGCCGTGTGCTGAAGTGGTCCCTCGAATCAGTTGCGGTGGACGACGGTGGGGCGGCGGCGGTGACTGACCGCCTTTGTTTTTGTTTGAACAGAACAAACACAAACCTGTGTATCCCTATTTTAGGCATTGGCATTTCGTAGCTAACCAATTCTCGCCCTGTCATTAAAATTAATTACCCAACATATGGTTCACTAGTACGTAGTAATTCCTTAAAAAGTAATTGTTCTTTAAACTAATTTAGAGGAGTACTTGACAAATTTAGAGTACTCTTGTAGCTGGTTTGAATATTGGAAGATGAATAAAATTTCTGCTTTCGGTTCAAAAAAATTTTTTAGAGTACTTTAATTTTAATGACAAATGTGCTTCATTTGAGATTGGTGTTTTATTCCTTCCCTCTTATTATGAATATCACACTCTAAACAACGTGCGAAGTTCTATCATTTTTAAAATCATTTTAATTACAAATTGATATAGAAATACAAATATAAATTACCCTGGCCTGGTCAAAAGCATATAGAGTAAATTCCATAAGTTGTTATATATATACTACTTCTGTCACAGAGTATTTGTCCACTTTCATTTTTGCACACCATCCAATGCACTTCTTTGATCCATTTTATCTTGTAATTTGTATATTAAAAAAAATATATAAATTATATATTAATAATCTACTCCCTCTGTCCCAGAAAACTTTTCTCCTTTCTTTTTTCATCCGTCCCAAAAAAACACTTCTCATTTTTATTAAAAAGTCACTTTTACCCCTTACTTTTTCATACCCTACCTATCACATCATACCTTTTTACTAATAATCTATCCATCAAATCATACTTTTACCCATCACATCAAAAGACATTTTTGGAAATTCAATACCAAAATACACTCCCCTTAAATCCCTCTCCAAAACCAAAACTCCCATGTTTTCTGGGACGGGGGGAGTATATGTTAAGACAAATCAAACAAGATCACACATGACTATATTTAGGCTTACACATTGAGAAAATTTAATGAGTCAAAGTGCTTAGATGAACAGTTCCAAAAGTCAAAATTGGACGAATATTTCGAGACGGAGGGAGTATATTATATACACACATATATATATATATATATATATATATATATATATATATATATATATATATATATATATATATATATATATATGAGCATATACATGTGATTCATTACTTACCAAAAGTAGCATCTGTAGTCCCTGGGATATCCGTTACTAGCCTGAAATACACAAATTAATCTCTTTAAAGGCAAGATACAAATATGTTACCCA
This sequence comes from Cuscuta campestris, assembly GCA_900332095.2. NCBI lineage: Eukaryota > Viridiplantae > Streptophyta > Magnoliopsida > Solanales > Convolvulaceae > Cuscuta > Cuscuta campestris. Next base: position 173,764 of record OOIL02000003.1, read on the forward strand.
AAAATTAAATTATGCTTCGTTTAAAATAAAGTATACTTCCTACATCCCAAAATGAACTAGACATTGCAGTTTAAAACATTTGACTGAAATTTTTTTGAATTAACTTATTTTAATATTGGCATAAAACTTCAAAATACATAAGTTATTTAAGTAATTTGTCTCTTTTTTTTCCTTTGATGTTAAAGATATTATTATTAGATAGTCTAGTTACAGTACAAAAATAGATCAATCAAAAGTTAAAAAAACAACTATTTCTGCAAGCGGATTGAGTATATATTAAGAATACCATGTCAAAAATTATACAAAATAAAATGTGATATGATTATATTACTCCCCCCGCTCCTAAAAACATGAGAGTTATTGATTTTTAAGAGATTTAAGCGAAGTGTATTTTAGTATTGAATTTCTAAAAAAGTTCTTTGATGTGATAGGTAAAAACAAGAGTGATGGGTAGACTATTAGCAAAAAGATATGATGTGATAGATAAGGTATGAAAAAATAAGGGAAAGAGGGTGTGATACTCATTTTCTTGTAATAATTTAGCTCATGCTTTGGCAAGAGTGTGTGATACTCATTTTGTTGTTTGGGACATTGTTCCACCAAATTTTCTTCTCCCATTGATGAATCAATAAAATTCACTTTTTTGTTTAAAAAAAAACAAGTAAAAAAAATTTGACTATATAATAAATAATACGTAACATAAAATATTTTCGGGCAAAGAGAGTGTTAGATGTATCGACAAAAAATAAATACTCAAAATCTTGTTTTTTACTCCTTAATTAGTTTAATTTTTGTGTAACTACGGAGTATTATTTTGATGAACTATATATTTTTATGAGAAATTTATCTAAATAAGACTAAAACATAAAGTTTGTTTCATATAGGGTCATTGGTCATTATCCATTAATCGTTATTCACGTAAATGTTCACCATCACTGGACATTATTTCTCTCATTAGACATTATTAAGTTCTATTTAAAGAATAAAAAAATTTAAGTCTTACATTAGAAAATGACTTATGTTTTCGTCATGTTTAATACTCCCTCCGTCCCTAAATAAACTTCCCCTTTCGTTTTTTCTTTGTCCCCAAATAAACTTCTCTTTTCTCTTAAAAAACTCATTTTACCCCTTACTTTTGCATTCCCTACCTATCACATCATACCTTTTTAATAATAATCTACATATCACATCTTACTTTTACACATCACATCAAGGATATTTTTGAAAAGTCACCACAAAAATATCCCTCCCTTAAATACTCAAAATGTCAAAAAGAGAAGTTTATTTAGGGAGTACAAATTTCAGTATTTTTTCATCACATGGGATGTACACATTTTTTTGGAGTACTTAGAATATTTTGTCTTATATTTCCTTGCCTTACACGTGCTCTAATTCACTCTCTGTGTGAAAATCGCACGATGGACCCCAGTCTGAAACTTTGCATGTAGGCCATGTACGGAGTATTTTTCTTTTACTCATTTCTTCCCTCGGTTTATTGAAAAATATAGTTGTGAAATTTTATATTTTTATAATATTTAATTATTTTAAATTATATTTAATTCATGGTAAAAAGGTGACACTTGTTAACAAAAAAAATCAAACTATGACAATTATTTAAGAACAAAGAGTAATTTACCAAATCACCCACAATAATTCTAAATATGTCAAAAGAGTCATACATTGTCCGGGTGTCAACTCACCAAACTTTAGACCATATGTGCTTCACGTTCTTTCATTAAGATATTGTATTGAGACCATGCTATGTCTTGAGACCTCCACATCAAACGTGTCTAAAATCGACCAAATCACCCACAATAGTTCCAAATATGTCTAAAGAGTTAAACTTTGTCTAGAGTGTCAATTCACCATAGTTTGGACCATATGTCCTAAACGTACTTTTATTAAGATATTGTATTGAGTAGGTACGAGCATTTTGCACATGTTTCTTAACTAGGAGTAAAAAAAATATTTCTTTGTCTCAATTGTTTTTCATATTTGAAAAAAGAAAATTCAAAAAAAAAAAATTATGTTATTTTATTTTTTTCATTATTTTGTACTCCCCCCGTTTACTTAAACTCTTTCTCTTTCATTTTCTTTGCTTTTACCAAAACACTTCTTTTTTTATTATAATGACTAACATATTCAAACAAAGTCATTACATTATATACTTCGTCGTGTTTGCATTGATATAATAAGTTATTTAAGTAATTTATATCTCTTTTTTTCTACGCAAATGATTTAATTAGAAAGTCAAATTACAAAAATAAATCATGCAAAAGTCAAAACAAAACTGTATGGTTAGTGGAGGGAGTAATAGGGTAGGATATGATATGTAAGATAGAAAATTAGAAATTACAAAATAATAACAAAATTGTATATTTTTAAGACACATTACTTTTCGTACAGGAAATGTTTTTAGGACTGAAAGTAAATACCATTATAAGAGAATAAATCACTTCAAATAGGAGGTAAATATAATATTTATCCTCAAAATAAGACTTTTATGTTTTTATACATACAATATACACTATGATATTATGACACTGTATAGTGACATCTCATTTTACTTTTTTGGTACTATATATTGGAATTATTGTTATTGTACTTCTATTTTGAAGTTAAAAATATGGAGCTCCTATTTTAATATCTTCTCCATGTTTTAATCTTAGTTCATTGTTTACTAATTTCCGTTATAAGAGTTACATAAGTTTAATTCTCTGACTAGGCTCCGTTCCGTTTAACTTATTTTTTCTGATCTGATCTGATTTTTTGTAGTTCTGATCTGATTTGGTCTGATCTAATCGGATCTGATCTGATTCGATTAATTATGATTTGATTTAAAACTCAAATCAATAATTTGATTTGACTTTATAATAACGTTTGAAAATTGTAATGATAATTCATATTATAATATAATCAATATTTTTTATTTAATAATTTTTTTAATAAAATAAAATTACTTAATTCATATATTAGAATAATCATTCATATTATAATGTAATAATATTTTTTATTTTATGATTATTTTTTTGTGAAATTAGAATATTAATATAATATTTTAATAATTATATTACTTCATATATACATTAGAATAAATATTTATATTATATATACATTAAAAAGTAATTAAATTTAGATAATCATAATATAGAATAGATTGTATTTTTATTAAAATATCTCATCCTTATAAAAGATCAAAACTTTTAAAACTCAAATTACAAGTAACAATAAAAATGTATTTTAAAAGTAGAATTAGATTGACATTGTCAATGTATTTTAAAAATAATTTTTACGACATCTAATAATTAAGGATTACTTTCTCAGTTTTCTATTTAACTTGTTTCTAAAGTTTATTCTTTTTCAATTTTAATAATAATAATAATAATAATAATAATAATAATAATAATAATAATAATAATAATAATAATTCTTGATGGGATCTGATCTGATCTGGTTTGATCTGATTGGATTTGATTTGATCTGATCTGATTGGATCTGATCTAGTCTGATCTGATCTGATCTAATCTGATCTTATCTGTTTAGATCTGGTCTCATCTGATCTGATATGATTCGATCTGATCTGATTCGATCTGATCTGATTTTAATAAGAATAAGAAAAAATAAGGAAAAATAAATTGAACAGAACGGGGCCTAAGAGTGTGATGATTGATGATATATTGTACTTCAATTCCTCTGTCCCTGAAAATCTTTCTTCTTTATTTTTTCATCCGTCACAAAAAACTTTTCTAATTTGATTGAAATGTTACTTTTTACCCAATTATTTCTTAAACTATCTATTACACCATATCTGTTCACTATTAATTTACCTTTCAAATCATAATTTTATCCATCATATTCAAAGATATTTTTGGAAACTCAAGACCAAATACACTCTCCTTAAATCTTTTAAAAATCCAAACATCCCATATTAGTAGTATAAAAGGGCAGCGTGGTTGCAGTGCGTTGGTACGTGGACAACTGGTGAACAGTTATCAACGGTGGTCAATGCTAGCGACCCACATTGAAGCTCTGGCTATTTAAATTTTAAAAGACCAGCACTTTTATTTTGGTATTTTCGTATTCATTTACTCTATTTCGAAGGTTCTATTATTAATTTCGTACTCTTTATTTTCTAGGGCTGGTTAAATTTATAGCAATACAAAGTTTGATATTAAAATTTAACCCCATGTATTTTTACAAATATAAAAAAATAAAAAGGACTTGTTTGGAAATGTTAGAGATTATCATTAGCATTTTGGATAAAATTTTAACGGTGCAAATTGCTTTGAAAAAACTAACGCTAAACGCTGCCCGTAGATAGATTTCAAAACAATAACGCTAATATCTAACACTATTCCTCACCTGGCCCAAAAAAGATTATTTATATGCGAAACATATGATATTATATTTTATCCTGAAGTAATTTCAATTTCTATTCACATGCGAAACATGTGAATAGATTGTCACAGAAATGAAACTTTAAGGCGTATACCAGTGGAGGTGCTCTCTCATGTAAGGCTCACTAGGGTTAGGAACATCTGGATCAGTCATTACCTGCAATAATAATAATAATAATAATAATAATAATAGTAATTAATAATAATAATAATAAATTAATAATAATAATAATAATTTATAATATTAATTGCTCCATTATTAGTTTTACAATCCTTCCATCTCTAAATGTTTACCACATTTAAAAAAACGAGTCAAAATCTCAAGTTTTTTCAATTTCTTTTATTTAAATGATGAGATATAGAAATAAAAAATAAAATTTACATATTTAAAAATGACGGGGAAGAAGATTTACATACACTCCTTTCACGCTTTTATTTTTTGGGAGGGAAGAGAAGATGTAGAAATTTGACCAAGGCAAAACAACAACAAGTAAAAACAAGTAGCGCTCAGAAAATGTCAAAATGGGGAGCCTAGAAGGTCGTTAGAATAGCAGGCTCAGTTATATTTAAAAAAAGTAAAGGCAATGATGTCCATCTAGGCTAAATTAAAATGTTCTATGACACGTCAAAATTGAAAAGTTTTAATTTTATGTTCACCTTTTTAATTTAGCTTTGCATAAATTTTGAAGAGAACAAAAATGGTCTATATAATTGAACACTAATGAGTTTTGTTGCTAACAATATACTCCGTAATAGTCTTAACTTTTAAGGGCTACTAGCTGTAATCAAGGGGTTATGTCCCACAATTAAACTCTTCGAACAACATGAAAAATTTCATTTTTTTTAAATATAATGTATTTTGCGAACTCGATCCCTCCGTCCCACTCTATTGCCACTATTACTTTATAAGGATATAAAGATTAAATTTATTAGAAGTAATTGAGAAAATAGAGGTGGGTGAGATAGGTTGAAATACGGAGTAATAAAGAGAGGGTAAAATATTTGAAAAAGTAAAATAGAGTGTAAAAATTGTCAAAAAACCAGTTTAGCCAAAAGCTCAAGCTTGTGATTGTGACCAAGAAAAAATTATTTATATTCTAACCCAATTAAAAACCTTACGTGCAAGCATAATATTTTTCGAGCCTTGCACATGAAACTTTAAATTTTTTAAAATCGAGTGGCGTTGAGTTTCGAACTTGTGACTTATTAATCAACAAGGCTCGATCCGATACAATGTCAAAAAACCAACCCAACCAAAAGCACAAGCTTGCGGTTGTAGCCCAGAAAAAGTTATTTACATTCTAACAAAAATGATTGAAAAGTAAGAAAAAACAAGAGTATATTTCATTGAGAGAGAAGAGTAGAGAAATGAATTGAAAGAAGCAAATATATAAATTAAATAGCTACCAGAGTAAAGAAGGATCTGAGATCAGCTCCCCTAATGGAAACCCTGGGTCTGGAAGTGAGAGCAGAGGGCAAAAGCTCTTGGCCATTGAAGAGTCTGCAGCTGATATTAGCTGCCGCTGCAGGGCCGCCGCCGGCGGAGGAGGGGAAGTTGAAGGTGACTTCCATTCTAAGGGTTGGGTCATGGGTGAAGCTGTCATCAACCACATCCCCTATAACCCTACCCATTCTCAGTGCCTCCATCGACATCGATCCTTTTTTTTTTATTTATTAGTAATCACTCAATTATTTCAAGATCAAATTATGGGAGCTGAGATCTATATATGACTACTGTCTACTGCTGTGGTTCTTAGTTGGCCCTTCAACAAACACAAGAATGAATGAATGAAGAAGCTAAGCTAGCTAGGAGTGGTTCCCAACATTTTGATATGATGTGGATGTGGGGTATATATATTACTTTCTCCATTCTTAAAAACACTTCCTCTTTCATTTTTTCCACTTCCAACAAAACACTTCCACTTTCTATTAAAAAACCACTTTTACCCTTACTTTTTCATACCCTACATATCACATCATGCTTTTTCTCTAATAACCTATCCATCACATCTTACTTTTACCCATCACATCAGAGGCAAAATTGAAAGTCAACTATAATTTAACACTTCCTTATTTTGGCTTCAAGTCAAACTAGGAAGCTTTTTTGCATGCAAACGGAGGGAGTATATTGCCTCCTCTTCTCACTCCCCTTAATTGCTACTCCATCTGTCCCGATATAAGATTTTCTTTATCACTTCATCACCGATTTCTCCAAATTAAGAGTCACTTAACGTCATATCAACGCTGACAACAATCACTATCTAACTCACTTTACATATGTAGTGCTCGCATCCACTCTAATGATTACACATTTGTTTTTTCTTTGTTTTTGAAATGTTTTTCAATATTTTATTTTATATTTTTTTAATATTCATATTTTCAATTTATATACATGTGTTTGATTTTTTATTTTGTGATATATACATGTGTTTTAATTTTTATTTTTTAAAAATTTTAAATTTTAATTGTTTTATATCAAATACAAATGACAAAGACCTTGTGGTCCAAAGAAGATAAAATGGTTATGGGGAGTCACATGTTCAATCTTGGGTCTTAGTATTTCAGCAGTTTAAAAAAATATGTATGAAAGGATGATACAATTATAATAGAGTTGTTAAATAAAGTAATACTCCGTACTCCCTCCGTCCCAGACTATTCGTCCAGTTTTGACTTTTGGAACTGTTCATCTAAGCACTTTGACTCATCAAATTTTCTCAATGTGTAAGCCTAAATATAGTCATGTGTGATCTTGTTTGATTTGTCTTAACATATAGATTATTAATACTCCCTCCGTCCCTAAATAGATTACAATCTTTTTTCTCTCTCCTCTCGATAACTTTTGTTTGTTTATGCGATTTCATTAAGTATTTGATAAAATAAAATATTCTTGTTACCTCTTGTTTTGTAGAACTTTTGACGTAGTTTTTTAATACGAAATTTTTATATGTTATTGATATACGAATTTGTAAATAAAATGATTACAAAAAATAGAAAATTTTACTCCGTAACCCGCAATTTGTAATCAAATTGGGGACGGAGGGAGTATATAATTTCTATACTTTTTTAATATAGAAATTACAAGATAAAATGGATTAAAGAAGTGCATTGGATGATGTGTAAAAATGAAAGTGGACAAATACTCTGGGACGGAGATAGTAGAACAAATGGTGAATGCATATTGGCTGAACTTATTTCTAATTTAAAGTTCACTATTGTCAATATTTGAGAAAAGCTAAAGTAAAATGTGGAGCACCACTACCAAAGGGTAGAACTAAGATATTAATAATGTGTCACATGACAAAAAAAGATGATATTCTATATCTTGTGTCACTTCAACATTGGCGGTAGAGTTATATGAGAGTACATAAATTAAGTTATAAGTTGATTAAGTTCAGTAAATTGGCATAAAGATATGGTTCCATTCTTGATACTCATCATGTGCGTCTCTGCACAACATGAAGGCACCCATGGAGGCACTCTAACTCTATCTAACAATTTATGAGTTGGAGATAATTGTGGTGTAAAGCTGGTGGATGTGAAGCACAAAAAAAAAGAAGAGAGAATATGAATAAAATCTCCCATTTTGCTTAACAAAACAAAAAATCCCCAATTTTGTATGTTTTTCAGTTTTTTGGAAACTTTTATCTCCCGGCCCCGCCGGCGGCTGCGTCAACGGCAGCACAGTGTTGCAACGAAGATTCTATCGTCTGATTTGGACGACTCTCTTTGCGAACTTCAGATTCAAGACGACGCCTAATCCGCACTTGAGTGCACTGAATTCTCGTTCCTGATAAAAATGGCGACCGGAGCTTCCAGAAGAGTATCGGCAGCGGCAGCCAGGTCTCACACTAGAAGACATCAGCAGAAGAGTTTTGCTTTTTTCTCTCCAGGTCCGCTTTTTTTCTTCTTCCTTAATCAGTTTAGCATCTGTCAAAAATGTCCTTGATTTTACATGCGGAGCCTTTGTTCATCTGGATTGTGTGTATATACAGAATTCTGTTAAGCATCGCTCAGATTCATTGCTTTGAAAGACGGAATTCTGTAAAAATTGATCGATTTAGCTAGAACATATATGCTGTATGCTGGAGTGGGATTTGATATTTGATATTTGGATCTGAAATTCAACCTCGGTGGATAAAGAGTGAGATCGTGTTGTTACAATACATGTATTTTGTGAAATGTGGTGTTTCTGAAGCTGACTGATGAAATTCTAATGTTTTTTTAGCTGATGAAAGACTTTTAACTTCATATGATGATGGCATGTGATTGTTTGAATGATGAATATGCTGTTTGGTTTCTGGTGTCTCTTAGCTTCTCGAGGTTGCTTACCCTCAAAATTTCATTGTTTCAGGATTCTTGAGGAGCATGTTACAAGCAGCCATACTGTTCTTCATCTTATGGGCTTATCAGGCAACTAGGCCTCCTCCCCCCAAGATTTGTGGATCACCAGATGGACCTCCGGTGACTTCGTCACGAATACAACTCAAGGATGGACGACACTTGGCTTACAAAGAGCAGGGCGTTCCCAAAGATAAAGCAAAGTATAAGATTGTGTTTGTCCATGGGTTCGATTCATGCAGGCACAGTGTTGTCATAGACACCACCCTTGCTCCTGTAATCCTTCTCTTTTTTAAAGTTTTGTTCAGTGTAGTATTGTTGGGAGACAAACAACCCCCACATGGGATTGAGAAGGAGAGATTGACTCAAATATAAGCTCGAACCCAACTCCCTTAGTATTAGGCCTTTTGGGAGGTGTCCAAAAACAATCTTTTAGGATTTCGCCTAAAGTGGACAAAATCATATTAATGCCGAGGTATGGTGAGGTACTTGCAGTACCAATATGTATAAACCGGTCTTCATTAGGCAATGGACAGACCAGGGGGGCCGCCTTGGGCGGGGTTGTTGGATGCCTTTAACTAGCATTACCTTCTTTTCTTTTGGGTGCTCCATATCTTTTTAGCATGTATTTATATAGAAATACCAGAAATAAGTTATAATAAAGTAATTTGAAATTTTAAAAATTACAGAGTAATAGATATTAGTAGGTCAGGCTGGCTATAAAATGAGTTGTTAGATGCTTTCCAATTAATCAATGCTAGCCCACAAAATAATACTTAGATACAACATAGAGGCAAAAACAGAATACTCTAGGGTGTACTTGGATCCTTGAAAATTTTAAGGAAATGGAAAAAATACTAGTAAAGTTGATCCGTTTTTTCTTATATTTGATTATACCTTCAAAAACAAAAAGGAAAAACAATAAAATTGGTACAAAGCGTAGTATAATCTCAACCCTATGGGAGTCTGACGGGTCAAGATGTACGCAGCTTTAACACCATGATGCATTGTTGCATTGACTTCCCAAAATTTGTATATATTGGAAATTACTAAATAAAATGAGTTTCAACTTGTCTTTTATTCCGGCCTAAATTTGTTCACATCCCAATTCTCAAGTTTCATCCTTGTTTTCTCTCCCTAATATTTTCTAGATTCCAAACGGATATCCTACTTCTATATATTAAGCCCCATTATGTTTTAATATTGCTGGAATGAGTTCTTTGTGCAGGGTGTTGCTGAGGATTTGGGGGTGTACATTGTTTCCTTTGATAGACCTGGTTATGGAGAAAGTGATCCTAACCCAAAACGCACAGCAAAGAGCATAGCGTTTGATATAGAGGAGCTTGCTGATCGGTTGGGACTTGGTTCAAAATTCTATGTTGTTGGATTCTCCATGGGCGGGCAGGTTGTCTGGGGCTGTCTCAAGTACATCCCTCATAGGTATATTCCATCTAGTTCGAACTTATACTACAAGAACAACAACCTAAGAGAATCCCACAAATGTAGGGTCTGCTGGGGTTAGTTTGAACTAATACTAGCATGCTGAAAATTGTGGAGTTTCTTTTTTTAAAAAGTATATGATTTCAAAAGTGATACTCTATCCTTATTTAGAAAAGAGTCTTTTTTGAAGAGTCTTTTTAAGTGAAAGTGCATATATTAATCAAACAAACAGTTAAACAACTATACAACAAACCTCTAGCACAAAATCACCAACTCCTTAGATCCTATACTTTGTACCAACAATTTTACTAGTAATAAAAGTACTAAGCTGTAACTTTAACCAACTATATAGTTCTTCAGTTTCTATCAATCTCTCGTGGAAAATATGTTTGTTCCTTGCCTTCCAAATTCCATAGAAAACGGCAGCAAATAGAGCATTCAAAGCACATATTTCTCTTTTGATCTTGATGTGCTACAGCAACTGGTGCAAGTTAATAAGGGAACTGGCTGTGAGCTTCTTCCCATCCTAGTGGACATAGTGCTATGTACAGCTTTTGCATAGAAACAATAAAAAAATAAGTATTGAATATATTCCATAACATGACCACAGAACACACTTCTGATCAATTTCCATAAATCTGCCCAGTCTCTCCTTAGTGGGGGTAGTCTGTTCTAGCGGATCAGCCAAAGTAGCATTTGATGTTTAGGGATAGTCATACTGTCCCAAACAGTTTTAACCCAAACAAGAGCTTCTCTGCATCCCAATGGCCAAGCATACCCATCTTTAATGCTATACTCCTCTCCTCTAGGCATATTATCAAAGCTGACCCTGACCCTAATAATCTTCTTTCAATAGAAACAAGCATTATTTGTCACTTAATACTCCCAGACCTCACTAGTTTTGAGATATTTACTATGGATTCATTTGACCCATAGTATATCCTTTTTACTAGTCACATCCCAAAGGAGGTTCATGGCATTAGTTTTATTCCACCAATCTCAAATTGTTACTTTTTTGGGTAGACTTACTTCTTCCCAAGCCACAAGAGGTCTCCCTCTGGATTTTTGGGTAGAGCTCCACAAGAAGTTTCTACATATGACTTGGATTCTACTCATGACCATGGAAGGGATAATAAATATTCTACTCCAAAAACCAAATATACCAAAAAGGACAGAGTTAATCAGCTTTACCCTACCAGCATAAGATAAGTACCTAGTAGCCCAAGAAGTAACTTTAACAGCAAGTTTCTCTACAAGTCTATCACACTCCGTTTCACTAATTCTTGAGCTAGTTATGGGACTACCCAAATATCTGGAAGGAAATTTCCCCTTTGACGTTTGAGCTAGTATGAAATTCCTGATAAACACTGCAACATCAGTATCATTAACACATCCAAAAATGACCTCAGACTTATCATTATTGATGTGTGACCCTGTAACCTCTTGAAAGTGATTCAACTATACAAGGCTCTCAATAGAAGATTCATCTGCCTTGCAAACCACTATAATATCATCTGCAAACACTAGATTGATAACATTCAAGGATTTACAAAGAGGATGGAATTTGAATATGTCAACTTTAGCATGTATTTGTAGACAATTTGTGAGGTAATCCATGATGATGAAAAAAAGTAGTGAATACAGAATCCCCCTGTCTCAGTCCCCTTTCCCCTTTAAAATACCCAAAAATTTCTACATTAATATGATTAGTGATCCTTCTCATCGTGATCTAGGCATGAAACAAACTTGTATCCTGATGCCCTTCTGCAATCCATTTTTGTTTAGTTTGCTGAAGCTTTATGTAATAAGATTCTTTCATATTTAAATTCAGTTCCTATGAGAACCTCATTATCATTATCAGATTTCAGATGGTCTGAGTAGCCAAAAGCTGTGCTCTGTTCTGTACACATTCCCTGTGAATCTGATGAAAGTTGGTCTTATACTCTTATTCAGCTTCTCAGATACACTTTCAAGTTTTTCTGTTTCTGCAGTGCTTGATACATAGCACTCCCTTCTGTATCCCTATTCCAAATTGTATCAATCAGATGTGAGTAGTGTGGGTCTAATTTCCACATGTCACAAAACTTGAAAGGGTGATTTCCCCTAGTGTGAATCCAATCCTCAACAAGAATAGGAGTGTGATTTGACAATCCCTCCACCCTTATGATTGCCTTTGGTCAAACTTAAGAGTCCATTCAACATTATTAAGAACTCTATCAATCTTGGAGTGTATTCATGTGATCTGGATCTTGTTTATTGGACCAAGTATACTCCCCTCCCCCAGTTGACATCTCTTCAAGACCACTTTGCATCAGGGATTCTTTGAAGTCTCTAATCTCCTCTGCAGAGACTGGACTCCTTCCAATTCTGTCATATAAATTCAGCACTGAGTTGAAACCTCCTAACATGCACCAAGAATACTTCGTGACCAGAGCAAGATTCCCAATATCTATCCTCCGCTTTATTAAAAAACTTTTTTTTCAAGAGTTTTTTTTAATGTCTACTATTGGGGTTCATCAGAGGGAACTAATTTTCATGTAATTTGTACCAATATATTGAATATGATACATTTTGTTAAGGCAAAAAATAGATTTCAATATTTTCCATGCACATGGACATAGTCTAGTGTGATGACTTTTTTTGAATTTTCATCTCATTCTTCTTAAGAAGGTAAGGTTGTGTGACATTATTGGATTCTCATTGGGGTTTTTTTTTTTTTGCATTATTCAGTGTTAGTAATTTTTACAATTAAGTAGCAGTAATTAATGCCACTGATCCCAACTAGTTGGATTTAAGGCAATACTTCTCATCTGCTTCAAGATACTTTTCATATGAGGGTGTTTCACGCAATTAAGAAACTCATTTGATACATATTATTACTTGTATATAATGTCTGCATTACCCTTTCATCAAAATATTAAATTCATCTAGGATAACGAGGAGTAAAAGATATATTAAAATAATATTGTGTCCATTGTCCAAAGTCAATAAATTTGTCCAAAGTCAATAAATTTTGAAACGGATAGGAATCACGGATTGAGGCTCATTTTCATGTTGTTTTGCATTGTGTGGCAGACTGGCTGGAGCATCTCTTGTAACGCCAGTAGTCAACTACTGGTGGCATAACTTTCCTGGTAACTTGTCAAGAGAAGCATACTACAAACAACTTCCCCAAGATCAATGGACCCTTCGTGTTGCTCATTATGCTCCATGGCTTACATATTGGTGGAATACACAAAAGTACTTTCCTTCATCTAGTGTTGCTGCAAACAAGCTTGAGATTTTCAATTCGCATGACCGAGAACTTCTGCCTAAATACTTTTCATTCGAAGAAGGCCATGTGGTAAGAGATTATTAACTGGCTTTTTGACAACTACAGTTTATGAAAATGTGTTTTTTTAATCAATTTATCTTGTTTGGTAACCTTTTTTCACCAAAGACTAACAGCTTTTGTGGCAGAACATTTGCTGCAATGGCGGACACACTGGTTCGAGTGGGGTCAAGTGACACCACTAGATTTTCTAAAATTTGTACTTCATTTTACTTATGGTCCGTTTCGAAAAATGGTGAAAATGACTTTTGAAAATCAGTTCCGAAAAATTATTTCTGAATTTATTTCCTGATGGTTAGTTGAAAGTTGGGAAAATGAAAAAAATGTTTTTTTTGTTATATGAGGAACATAATAAAACATGGTAAATTTCAATTTGAGAAGTAGGTGAATGGTGAAAGATGTCTTCTCATATAAGGGAAGGCAAAATCCTCCAAATAAGGTTAATTTTCCTTTACTTTGAAAATCATTTACATTCGACTTCTTTTTTCCTGAATAGCCAAACACTGAAAAATGCAAAAATGACTCAAGTGTTTCTTTTGACTTTTTATAAATGAATTTGTTTAATTGCTTCCAAATTAGAATTGGTGAAATTTTTGTAAATTATAGATGGCTATTTATGAAAATTTTCCCTTCATATTTTTGCATTTAAAAAGTTAAGCCTTTTAAGCCCCTTTTAAAGCCTAGGACAAAATTTACCCTCTTTAGAAATTATTATGTCTAATTTATTTGAATAATCTCTCCGTCCCAACATACTCTCTCCGTCACAAAAGTTTTCTCACTTTCTTTTTTAGTTTGTCCCAAAATAATTTTTTCATTTCTTTTTCCCTTCTTGGAAAAGAGTGTGATCCAAAATACTTCTCTTTTTCATAGGAATTCTAACTACTTGCTTTTCATGTTTAACATCTTTTCAATATTTTTGTTGACAATCCTCAACCGCAAGTCAAAGTGTGCAAACCTTTGCGGGATTAAAACATGCTTCATATATCAAAATAGGTCATTCAATATTTGCATACTAAAATACGGAGTAGGACTTATAGTGCCAAAAAATATCAACACATAATGCCAAAAAACATTTTACATTTCCATTACATAAAGTCTAATTGTGGCATTTCACGGTGTCAACACTTTTATTTAGTGGACAAAAACATAGGAGATCTTATTTCGGTAGATAGACAATTCAGCCAACTTAGGCATTTCAACCACAACATCATCCCAATATGAGTATCTAATCCTCACTCTTTTGTTTTCTGTGGCAACTGGCAACTTTAGAGACAGATAAGGCAACAAGGAGAATACGAGTCCCTCCACCGTGACCTAATTGTTGGTTTTGGAAGCTGGGAATTCGACCCCATGGATCTGAAGAACCCATTCCCAGATAAAGAAGGTTCCGTTCACTTGTGGCAAGGAGACGAGGACGGGCTTGTGCCCGTCACTCTGCAACGTCACATTGCTCAGAAGCTTCCATGGATTCGTTACCACGAGCTTCCAGGGGCGGGTCACATGTTCCCTTTCGCCGAAGGGATGTCAGCCAAAATCATTAAGACACTTTTAATAGGAGAAAGCGATGATTAGGGTACGTGTTCTTGGCCTATTTCTCAGTGTCTCTTTGACAGCTAGTGTTATTTCTTGATTGACTGACTCACTCTTGTGTTCTGTAGATTTTCATCATATGGATCAAATTTTCAGATGCCTGCAGCTGCTCCTTGTGATACATCAGAAATGGTAATTTAAAAATTTCTATATTTTATTCGCTGTTTATTAAGTTTACACTTGTCTTGTTCCCCAAACCAGCCGGACAGTTAGCTCAATGTAATTGATTGTAAGTGAAGCTCTTTGACTAGTATTTGAAGAGGCAATGCAATATCTTTATCCTTGTGCAATGCTGCTAATTACTCTCTCTCTCTCTCTCTCTCTCTATATATATATATATATATATATATATATAGTTGGTTCTTCATCTATTTTCTCTGTTTGTAGTCCATTGGGTTCTTGAATTATTCTTCGTTTATATTTGGGCATTGTTAGGACGAGTGAAGCCCCCGGTAGTGATAGTAACAAAGGAAGACGTAAACATAGGAAGAGTTGGACGGTGGTGATTAATTAGAGAAGACTAATGGATTCATGATCTCACTGAGTATATAGCCTTACATAGTAACACCTTGAAATTTAGAATTAGAATAGTTGGATAAACGCGTGAGCCTTAGTTCGTATTTTCGGCTTGTGTGCTTTGGATTATTGTTAACTAGAGTTATATTTTTGGGTGGTGTTAAATCTACTCTTATATGACTAAAGCCACTCTATGTATAACAACAACAACAACAATCCAGTTGAATCCCACTACAGTAGGGTCTGGAGAGGGTGTGTGTACGCAGACCTTGCCCCTACTCGAAAGTAGAAAGGCTGTAACGAAATTGATAATTTTGACCTCTCACTTCTTTCTTTCCCTTTTTATTAACATTAAGGATAAATTTGTTCATTTTATATAAAAAGGGGTAGATATATAGCCAAATAAATGAGGAGTAAATTTATTAACAACGTTGAATCATAATGTTTGGACACCAGAATATGATAATTGGCATTTGAAAATTAAACTGTATTAATTTTAACATAATCCTGAGAGTGAAATCTTTTGAAATGAAAATGAGGGGGTTAGGGGATGGTCTAAAAGCTTCTTAGCAGAGTAAATAATGAAGGAAAAAGTATAAAACAAGTCACACGCAAATGATGTTTTTAACCTTTAACGATTCCAACTTATTATCTAAATAATTTAATTTAATACTTGCACTGTTCATGGATCAAATCATCTTCCCTCGCAGTAGCCTTCTTTTGGCATCACTCTCCCAGTGTAAAGAATATTATAAGACGGAAGGAGAAATGTTTACGATTTCTTTTTAGTACTCCATTCGTTCCACCTTATAGTGTCTGTTTTGATTTACGATGTTTGACTGAAGTTATTTTCAATTTATTTTATTTTAAAACTTTGTTGGAATTAAAAAAAATAAAATTTACATATCAAAAAACTAAAGCAGAAGTTCTACAAAACAAAAGATCCATTAATTTATTATTATATTACTAAATGAATACAGAAAATAGATTGAAAAGATGAACAAATTCTGATCCTGAAAAATATGAAAATGCACAAAGAGAGAAAGGAGTACTATTTATTCTATTACAATGTAATATCTATCTATTGATACTCCTTCCGTCGAAAGGCCAACTTATCATTGAACTTTATCGTGTTTGAATGAAAATATTTCTAATCAAATTCATCAAAAAAATTATATCGAATTTGTAAAACAAAATTTATGTATTTAAAAGTAATATATCAAAAATGGAAAAAGAACATCACCGTTTCTTTTAGCCTTTAGGTTAAAGTTCTAGTGGTAGAGAACAAAGTTGAAACGTGCATGACGACGTCACGAGAAAAAGACGGGTCGAGTTTCAGCCGGAATGGGTCGGACCCGGATCCGGACATGCAAGATGGACGCGTGTTAACGGAGCCGCCACCACCGCCGTCTCACGCCGAAGACGTGTCACCAGCGTTCCCCATGCACACCGATTATTTCCTTCACGGTGACGATCTCTGTGGGACCCGCCACCCCTTCACTTTCTTCTCGCCTCACGCTTAATTTCCTTTTTTTAGTCGTCAATTCATTATTATAGTAATACGCTTCGGTTCACATAACTTAGAGAGAAAAAAGTGTTCTTTACTTCTTTTCGTCTCAAATTCAATTAGGTAAAATATTACTTTCTTTTTAATGATTTTATTTAATTTTTGAATTATATATTTTAAAATTACATCAAAATACTATAAAACAAAATGCGACAAAAATATTTTATTATATCAAATGACTTATGAAAAATACATATAAATTTACAAAAATAAAAAAAGAAAAATTAATAAGGAAGAATATTGTAAAAAAAAATTGGGTTGCTGATGTTCTTATATAGAGAAATTTATTTAAATAGCACTACAACATAATGAATTTTCCTGTATAGCACGAAAATTTTTAATTTCTACAACTAATATCTAATTAATTAATAATTAGTTATTAATTCTAGTGTACTAAAATGTCCTTTATATAATTTTATATTTACTGTCCCATCACGTCTTATTGTCCTTCTCCGGCCATCGACTACAAAATGTCAATGTCAGTGTCTCGCCGCCATCCGTTAATGTTCATTATGCTTGAGCTAATGACTTCCGTGGTTTTACTCTAATAATATCTAATATCGTTGTTAATGTCTACATGTCCACTGTCAAGATATTGTCGGTTGAAAAAAGACATTGTTCCAATTATAAATGTTCACTGCATTAGCCATCCAAATTCCCGATCATTAAATAATATCCATGACTTTTACAATGTCCAAATTAGTAAACAATGTCAATAATTTTTATAATGTCCATCAAAAAGAAAATATCAACAGACGAATCAAGGAAGTAGGGAATTAATCAAAGAGAGAAAATAAATTTGCGGAGTATAAAATAATTAAGATACAAAAGATTTTTAGTAAGTGTGCAATATTAATAATTAATTAATTAATTTAATGTTAACTTTGGAAAAAAATTGTTCGGTGTCATTCTGGGAAAAAATGTTAAATTTTATTGCTACTTTGAGTAAATTTCACTCTTCCATATTAGATTTAAGGCTTCACTGTTAAAAGTTAAAACATTTGTTTTTCTATTTTAAAAAAAATAGTACTCGGTATTCAAAGCTAACTTTCAGCTTATATCATTTTTAAAATTTATTGAGGTTAGAATTTCGATTACGTCATGTATTTCCGTTGCAAAGTAAAGTTCGCATTTTAAAATCTTGAAATGCAAGAAAAATGTGACGTGTACTCTGTAAAAAAAAATTCAATAAAAAGTGAAAAATACTCTCTCCATTCCCAAAAGTTATATGACGGTGAGAAGATTTACTTTTTAAATTAAATTGTGGAAAGTTTGTACATTAAAAAAATTCCATTGTAAAGGAGAAAGTGTTTCATATAGAATGGTTAATTAAATCTAATTAAACTCAATGATTGAACCTAATCAATAAGTTAGTCTTTTGAACTTATTATTGTTTCTTATCTACTTAAATCCTAAGAGAAACTCCAAAGGGAAAAGGTAAATTGAGAAGATATTTTGCTCATTTATCTTCTCAAAAAAGTAGATATACCTATTTAAAAAGTTCTAGAAGGTAAATGAAGAAGGTAAATATATGTTTCCCAAAATAAAGATATTTTAAGGAAAGAGAAGAAATTAGTATACCTCTCCAAAATTGAGGAGGTAAATATACCTCTTCAAAATTAAGGAAGGTATAATACCTTCACATTTACCTTCCCCATTGGAGGATAAACTAATGTGAAGAAAAGGTAAATTTGACAATTATTGTTCTATACCCTTTGATTTACCTCTGGCATTGGAGTTGCTCTAAGCACGTCTTGAGTGAATTTCAAAGGATCAATATGATCTTAATTCTAAAATCTAGAATTAAAATTTCTAGATTGGGTAAATTTTAAAATACTCAGAATTTGTTCTCTTTAATTTATTCTTATTATTGAATATTTGTTCTTATTGGAATCAGATAAAATTAGACTAAATTATATCAGAAACAGCCAAACAGGTTTAAATAGAATTACAATTAGATTAGATCAGATCAGGATTTACCCTCAGTATATATCAGAACTCAACACTCACCGAACGGCGGGCCCTACTTAACTAGGTTTTATAGAATACATATGGCCCACTCACCTACATTCCTCTATCTATCTATCTATCGTCTTCTTCACAAGCTGATGACTATGTAGTGCCACACTGAGCTCTGTATTTAGACAACACCTCACCTCATACATTTCTTCAATTCTCTATCTATTTCTTGATCATTCATCACATCTTCTCTTCTGTATTCAATGGGGAGGTTGAGAAGATTGAAGCTTTGATTCATCAATCAAAATTGAAATTTTTAATTACTCCCCAATAAATAAATAAATAAATAAATAAAGACTTAAATTTTTTTCTCCATCTTCTCTTGGAGGTTTCAACAATGGTGTCCCAAGGTGATGAGGTGGAATCTCCATTGTTGCACAAGGAGTTCAAGGAGCTGGGAAGATTACAGAGCTCAATTTACAATCTTACCCTTGATGAATTCCAGAACAGAGGCGGCAAGAGTTTCGGATCCATGAACATGGACGAATTCCTCACCAGCATATGGAGCCATGAGAATAATAATAAGGAAGAGGAAGGCGGTTCTTTCGCAATCCCGGAGCCGCTTTGCCGGAAAACGGTGGACGAGGTTTGGTCGGAAATTCAAGAAACAGAGCAACCCGCCGACGGAAACAGGGGATCGACGGTGGCTGTTCGTCGTCGGGAATCTAATCAGGCGAGTAATTACAGAGAGATGACGCTGGAGGAGTTCTTGGTCAAAGCCGGTGTAGTCAGGGACAGAGATTCGTTTCGGAGCGGCAATGATCTCGCCGGCGGAGATTACGATTTGGGGTCGCCGCAGTGTTGCACGGGGAGCATCCGCAGGAATAGTTATTTTCTGCAACAGGGTGTTGGTTACGGCGGTGGCCGTGGGGGAGCGGTGGTAAGTCCGGTTTCGTCCGAGGGCCACTGCGGGAGCCGGCATGGATCGGAGGTAGGTGGCAGAGTAAGCCGGAAGAGGGTCGTCGATGGGCCGGAGGAGGTGGTGGTGGCGCGGAGGCAGAGAAGGATGATCAAAAATAGGGAATCGGCAGCCCGGTCCAGAGCAAGAAAGCAGGTCAATTTTTTTTTTTTGTGAAATTAATTTTTTTTTGGGAAATTGACACAAAATAATATGGAGTAGTAAAACATATACTCCGTATTGTTTATTGATAAATAGTGGACATTGAAATTGCATTGAAAAAAAAAACTATTCCCCAGTCCTAAAACTTTTTTCCCATAGCACTATTCCCATGAAAATTTATATTTATTTGTGTTTTTTCATGGCCTATATGATAAAATAAAATATTCTTGTCACCACTTTTTTTGTTAAACTTTTGATGTAGTTTTTAAATATGTATGTTTTATTTTTTATTTCTATACCAATATTTAAATAAAATAGATTGAAAAAACTTGAGATTTTTCTTCGTTTTGCGAACCGGGGAGAAAGTTTTAGGACGGAGAGAGTATATTTTAATACTATTTAGGTAAAAAAATTTAAGTCAAGCAGGTAATTATCTTTTCTTTGTAAGATATCAGATTTTATTTTTTTAATATTCTCATTTACATTGATTTTTTTTAGTTCTTTACAAATATGAATTTTTGAAAAATATTTCACAAAATATACCTAATAAATTATTTTTGTAATAATATAGTACAATATAATTTTTATTTAATTTGTTATCGAAGTTTATCTACTATGATTTGGAAAAATAGTGTTGGATGATTATATAGAGATAGGACTTAGGAGTAATTCATAAAAAATCCAGTGAAAAAGTATGAAAACATCAAAATAATTTTCTCAGGTTTTTAAGACTAAAATCAAACGACTAGTATAATGCAAGCGTAATGTAAGAGTACGTTGTGATAGTGTGATGGAAAAGTGATGATAATGTAATATGTCAGTGTAATCAAACAATCGTCGGTGACCAACGACACTTTGGTGGCTAACGATGGCAGTAATAGTGACACACTTGCAGCATGACAATATGATGAGTGTGACAGTAAAATAGCAAAGTAAAGTTTTATTTTGGTTTTAAAAGTCTTAGGATTCATATTCTGTTAAAATAGTAGTCACATATTAAGACCAACAGAATAGGAGCCCTAATACTTTTAAAATAGAACTATGATTCCTATTTTAACATATTCTATTTTGGTCCCAAAACAGGCGATGCTAAATACTTGTTTTTGTAGTAGTGTTTAGTTAGTTTTTAAGTACTTTGTAAATAACTTATATTGTTATTTTACACTAAAATATAAATAAATGAATCTGAGAATAATTTTAATTAAAAATCTTAATCTAAAATGAAAGGATTAATGATTCCTACCCATATACACATCACTTCATCTCCTTCAATTGCTCCCCAAATTTAATTGACTTGGGATAAAAAACATATGGTAAAATAATATTCACATGCAAGTCTTTCCATAGAGACATAAGACATTCATGAATAGGATAATTTTTTTAAATTGGTATATATGATGTTAATTAAATGAAATTGCAGGCTTACACAGAGGAGCTTGAAGCAGAAGTGAATCATTTGAGAGAAGAAAACAGTCAGCTAAGGCTAGCCCTGGTTAGTCGTCGTAATTACTGCTCCAATTAACAAGTTGAATGAATATTATGAATGTGACCATGATTTGCGTTCACATTCTTTCAACTTTTTTTTCTAAATGTTTTAAGAAAATTATAATGATAATCTTATATTTATTTAGGCATAAAATGCGTCATTACTTATTTACATTTAATCTTATGTGAAGTGCAGGAAGAGTTGGAAAACAACATAAACCAAGAGGTAAAATGATCACAATCCCATGCTTTTCAAACCCTCTTTTAATTTTTTATTTATTTATTACATTTGCCTAGCCAATTTATTCTCCTCGATTACTCCGAATATTATTACTACTAGAGGACGGTTCTTTCGACACAAGATACCAACATCATATTATGACATCAACTTATTTCGCTTCTGACATAATTCCTATCGGAATTAGTAGACTGTCACCCGATTTAGGGTAGGGGTTTTGTCAGGGGTATGAACTATTAGTTCTATCACAATGTTTTCATCCAGTTCACTTTTTCAAATGAAACTAGATAAACGTTGAGCTTCTATTACTCTCAGTTTAATTATATTGTACATTAGTATAATAAAATAAAATTTTGAAAGTTCTCAACAGCCCCTTAAAGTCGTTCCCTTATTAACTTTTTGAGAAATCAAGGGATGATATTTTGGTGTTGACTTTCCAAAAATACCCTTGATGTGATGGGTAAAAGTAAGATGTGATGGATAGATTATTAGTAAAAAAATATGGGTAAAAGTGGTTTTGTATAAAAAAACCATTTTATACATTACATTTATCTTTTAACTAAAACTTAAAATTTATATTCTTTGACTTAAAAAAGTCAAACTGAATCAATAGATTGAAAGTCCCGATAACATATTATGAAACAGGAATGTAGTGTGAAATGAACTCATGATGAGTTTTGGTTGCTTGAAGAATGTTATAAAAATGGTGGCTGTCAGAATTTTACAGTAATGGCGGCGGCGGCCAATGAAGAAGTGAAGAGGACATGGAGTTGCCCTTAGCCTTCTTGGCTGAAATCCTTCTCAGAAATTTACAGTGGGAAGAAAATATATATCATCATCATCATCATCCAAACATTGATTTTCCTGGCCCCACTTTATCATTTGTTTTCATCGGCCATGTAATATTTGATTGATCCCAACTTTCTTTCCTTGCATGTATGTGTATGTATGTATCTTTACATCGGTACAAAATGTCAGCGCGAAATGTTACAATCTTCCTTGCATCAATGTAAACCATCAAATGTAAGTATAAACCTTTGGGGTTAAAAAATAGTGGATAAAGTGTTTACATCAAGGAGTGTACGGTGTACCCCTAGTTGTACACCACGTGTGTGCATCGATCTTTTGATGGTTTACACTGACACCACATATTAGTCTGATCGAAAAATTTTACACTAAAATTGTGTCAGTGTGAATAATAAAAGTGTTGGTAAACAAATCTGGTGTAGTGTGGCAAATTTAGAACCTTATTTTGAGAGAGAGTGTGGGGAAGGGAGCATTTAAAAAGAAAGAAAGAAATGTGCCCTTGCATAAGACACATGTGCCCAAAGTATAAATAAAGAATGACCTTTAAACCAAAAGGGGAAGATAAATCCATCCCTCAGCTGCTATGCTTTCACTCATTCGTATTCAACCCGAACCTCTATATAAACAGACTTCCTCATCCTCACGAGCCTTGCAATGAAGGGCGTGAAGTTGGCCAACGTCGTCTCACGCTCTTCATGGCTTTTCATCTCCGAGACGACGCCGCGTATCACCATCTTCTTCAGCCGGGCACCCCTCACCAAAACCCAGCCCGCCCATTCCGAGAACGAGTCGTTGATGACCGTCCACCCGAGCTCCATGATTGACTCGCGAGTCATCGCAAACGAACGGGCCAACCCGTGGTTGACTGACGGCTCTTTCAGCTCGTAGCTGAGAGACAGCTTGCCGAGCCGGGAAAAGCAAGATGCGATCGTTCCCAAATCGAGGGCCTCAGCGTCCTCGTCGTACTCGTCCAAAACCACTCCCCGTAGCCTCAGCCTCTTCAGCCTCTTCGAGTTCATGATCGCGTGGAGGAACTTTGACCGCATGGACGTAAAGTTGATTAGGTCAACTGACTCGAGATTCTCGGCTGACTCGCCGAGGTTGAGGGTGCTGACCCCACCAATGTCAGGGCCCTCAACCCGCCCTTGCTGACGAGCTCGAAGTAATCGAGCTCGCAGTGCTTCAAGTGCAACGTCTCGAGGCTCTCGGCCTCCACGACGACCTTTTCCAAGTTGACGAGTTCCTCGACGTAGAGCTCCCTCAAAGACCCGTTCCTCAACTCCAACGTCGCGTGTGGGTCCGACACGACAACGTCGACGCACATCAGGTTCAGGAACTCGAGAACCGGGCTTAGGGCCAGGAACAGGCTCAAGTCCGAACCCGAAATGCTCGCGCAGTCCAAGGTTAGTTCCCTCAGGGAGAGGAACTTCCCGAGGCGCGTGGGCCCCACGCCGGCTATCGCGTCGTGCCCGAGGGACAAGACCTCGAGCCTCTCGCGCCCGCAAAGCTCCAAAACGTTGATTCTCGGTTCGGTTTTCGCGCTGTAATTCAACTCCCAGAGCGTCGGTCTGGTGTACATCAGCCAGGCGATGACAGGGGCGGGGGACAACACCTTGTCGTCTTCCATTATTAAGGAGAGGCCGCACAAACCGGCCGTCTGGAAGAGGGTTCGGGTTACGATGACCTCTAACTCGCTGCTTGTGAGTTTGCGGAATTTCGGCCAGTCGTTTGAGGAGAATGCGAGAGAGGGGAGGTGGTTCTTCCATGCCTCCCTCCACTTCCGGCAGGTGGCTGAAGCAACCACCGCGTCACGGGCGGAGTCTAGCGAAAGTAATATGTTCCCGACAACCTCAACAGGAATGTTCTCCATATCCACCACCAGCTCCTCAGCAGAAGAATTAACAAGAAGCCTATAATACCAAAGTACACATTTCAGCCAATAAATAAGCAAATAAAGAAACTCTTGTGATCCTCCTCTGTTTTGCTAATGTGCAAACTGATCAAGAATTGGCCTACCAAACAAGTCTTTTGAGCAAACTTGTAAAAAATATGATGTGACAGGTGACTTACAAATTAGTTTAGACAATTAACATTAATTAAGACATATTATGGCGATAAATTAATTTAGACAATTAACATTAAACAAAATCGAACTAAACCACGATTTTCCTTCATGTTTAATCAGTATGAACCATTGAGTGGACGCCGCAAGACTGAAATATGATGCGAAGAAGAAGAAGAAGGGATTAAAAACATTAACTCACACGAATAATTGGAGGAGTAGACGAGAGGTCCGGCACGGCGGAGACGACGAGGTAATTGGAGGAGAAGACGGCGGCGAATCGAGAGAGGAGAGGGATTTACGACGGAGATCCCGAGTTAGGTTTTTTTTATCCCCCGCCAACGCGGAAAAAGTTACCCATTTTAAACTATCATCAGCTTAATGCCGGCCCATAAACACGATCCTAGTTCATAACCCAAACACTTTGACTTTTTGGGGTTTTCAAAAAAGGAGTGGTGATTCTATGCACCTATTCATACCTAATTTGAGACCTTTTCATAAAAGTTGAGTTTGAAAGTTAATGTGAAGAAAGGCTCGTTTCACCCAAACTACTTTGCCTAATGTAATCCTAATGTCCTAATCTAAATCCTAGACTCTTAATCTTAATTCTCTAATTCTAATCTTAATCTCTTAATCATAATTTTAATCTTAATTCTCTAATTTTAATCCTAATCTCCTAATCATAATTCTAATCTTATTACCCTAATCCTCTAATCCTAACCTCAAATCTAATCCCTAATCCTTAATCCTAATTTTAATCCCTAATCCTAATACTAATACTAATACTAATTCGCATCAACAAAGTCCATATAATTTGAATGAGCCTAAGATCATGAAAGTATTTGCCTTTAAAAAGAATTTAAAAAGATTAAAGTTACCATATTATCCATATACCCCGAGTGATGGATATAATCCACTAGTACCACCCGGCAAGTTCACAGGTGCCCGGGGGTACCAAATTCTGGCCCCGCCTGATGTCACCAACCCCGGGAGACTGACCGGGTGGATGTCACAAGCGCCCGAGAGATCCGAAGGCTTACCTCACATGACCTCACCAACTCCGGTAGACTGACCGGGCAGATGTTGCCACCAGACATGTGAGATCGTGACTTCATTCGCATAAGGCTTAAAGTCTGACCATGATTGACCTCACCGTCCCCGTTAATCTGACCAGGTGGATGTTGGGGGCCAGATCGTTAAGATCATGACTTGAAGACTGTCCGGGTGGATGACTTGAAGACTGCCTGGGTGGATGACTTGGACAGCCCGGGTGGATGACTTGGATAGCCTGGGTGGATGGCTTGAAGACTGCCTGGTTGGGTGACTTGAAGACTGCCCGGGTGGATGACTTGGACAGCCCGGGTGGATGGCTTGAAGATTGCCCGTGTGGATGACTTGAAAACTGACCGGTCGGAAGAATAGTAACGTTGGGACGTGCTTGACGTGCTTGTTCTTTGTTATAAATACCCCTAAAAGCCTCATTTGTAAGGTAGGTTTTAAATAATCTGTACGGCTTGTACTTTTTAATAGTCCCGTTATTATAAATAACAAATTGGGTTACAGGTGTTTCCACCTACAGCCCTTCCGATTACTTATACTTAGTATTTGCACGGTAATTTACACCATCACCGAGTATAATGGAATTTGGTGAAATATGGAGTCAGATGTAATAAATAAAATGATGATAGTTGTGATATTTTAAATATTAAAAAGATGTAATGAAAAAATCTTTCCCGAACCAAAAATAAGGATATTAGGAAAAAACTTTTTCAGACGGAAAAAGTATAAAAGTAAATGATTAATTAGCAGATACAATTTATATTTCAAAAGTTGCATTAAATATTTTACAAAATAAATGTGACAAGACTAAATTAATCTCTTCAACTAAGTAATACTCCCTCCGTCCGAATTTTAAGTTCTCAGTCTACGCTTTTTTTCGTCCGGAAATAAAGTTCTCATTCTACGTTTTCATACCCAATCTTCCCAAAATACCCTTTAATTCTTTTCATTTCCCATCCTTTCCCGTGTTTCTTTTTCTCTGTGTCGGCCAATTTCTTCTCCGCCACCACAGGTGAATTCTTTCTTTCTCTTTCTCTTCCCCTCCCCCTTTTCTTCTCATTATCTTCATCCCCTTCTCCTTCCTCCTCCTCCATCTCCTTCTTCTTCTTCTTCTTCTTGTTCTTCTTCTTCTTCTTCTTATTCTTCTTCTTCTTCTTCTTCTTTCCTTTCTTTTCTCGGCTAGATCTAGCCTTCATCTCCCCCGTCTCTTCCCCCTTCTTTTTTTTTCTTTGTCATTTTCTTCTTCTACCAGAGTTTGGGTCTCGTTTTTTTCAGATCTACAAAATCTGAAGATCCATTAGTGCGGCAAGAAATTCGCCTTGGGCCTGGTTTGCGCAGTAGAGAAAGGGAGAGATTGCTCGGATTGTGCAGTAGATCCGTCACACTGGCCACTGGGGTCTGTTTGGTGCGGCGATGTGTTCCGACAGTTCCGTAGCTTGGGGTTTGTTTGGTGCGACAAGCAATCAGTTGTTGTGAAGGATTGAGCTTTAGGGGCATTTTGGACAAATTGTAGACAAATTCAACTTCCAATGGAGAATAGTCAAACCGGGAACTTAAAATTCGGACGGAGGGAGTAGAAATTTGTAAAGAAAGTTGTGAATTTTTTTATCCTTTTGTTTGTCAGATCTTTTCCTATTTACTATTCAAGGCATCTCGGTTAACATTTGTTTACGTAGGCTTTTTCATTAGTCATTTGACAAAATAAAATGTTATAATCACTACTTATTTTATACTCCGTAAAACTTTTGATATAAGAGTAATATTTAAATATATACAGAGTAAGTTTTTTTTATTTCTATATCAATTTATAAATCAAATCACTTTAACAAAAGAGAGAGTTTTAATTTACACGTAAAACCCAAATAAGAGTACTAATACAACACCATTAAAAAGTAATTCAAAAAATTAGCTTTTAATCATTTAAAAAACATTTTTAAATTACAAATTAAAAATGAAAAAAAGTGAATTTACATAAAATAATCGCACCTTTCATTTATTTGAAAAAAACAATCCAAAATTTACACACATGTGAAATGTGAAATTATTTCCCGTGACTGAAAAAGGTGAGATTATTAACCGAGGTAAAGCAAAAAAAATGAAAATAAAATAAAATAAAAAAACTATTGGGTAATTACTAATTGTGAACTTCTTCCTTTAGTGAATTGGGCCTGTTAACGTGGGGGTCAATTAGAACCAAAGCCCTATTAATCTAATTAGAGAAATTCACTCTTCCATTTTATTTTCCTTCAGTCCCTTCGTCCTCCTCAGGTATTTCTTCTCTGCTTCGATTTTATCTCCTGCGCTCCATTTCCAGTCTTCTCTGCTTCGATTTCTAACCTTTCCATATTCCTCGAACTATTTATTTTTTTTGGTTTTATTTTCCATCTGCAAATGAATTTTTAGATCAACACTAACAGTTAAACTCAGCATATTTGTAACCCTAATTTCAAAATCTGTACAGAGACTTGCACATCTTCATCGTCTCTTCACACTGATGTTAACAGAGTTTCAACACATTCCGTAAATGGCCTCTAGAGTCTCAAAGTTGCCCTCGATCCCCTTCGCCAGGCTCCTCTCCCATGGCCTTACACCATTGCCCTCTCGAGCTCTATGCACGGCCATGGAGACCCAGACCCAGAAACTGGAGCGCATCGCCAGCGAGCTTCTTGACCTCACCAAGCTTGAAAAGCGCGACTTTGGCATCCTCTTCCGGCGCAAAATGGGGCTCAGCCAGTATGGGCCCGCAGTGTCTGATCTAGATTCCTCCGGCTCATCTGGGCCCGCGTCGGCCGAAACCCCCAAGGTTGCAGAGAAGACAGTGTTTGATCTGAAGCTTGAGAAGTTCGACGCCGCTGCCAAGATCAAGATCATTAAGGAGATAAGGGGTTTTACAAGCTTGGGGTTGAAGGAAGCGAAGGATCTGGTGGAGAAAGCTCCGGTGGTGGTGAAGAACGGGCTGAGTAAAGAAGAGGGCAACGCCATTGTTGAGAAGCTCAAGGAATTGGGCGCGACTGCAGTACTAGAGTAAGTCTACCAATGGAAGCTTTTGTCCATTTTCATTGTAGAATGTTACTTCTTACTAATGTTTTACTGTTTTTTTGCAAATGAAAAAGGTTAGATTATGTTATGAGTTGTGATGCCACACTATCAATTGTGTATCACTCATCTGGTATGAGTTTTTTTGTTGTTGATTTTACGCCTTGCGAAACGCTAGTTTTGTACAAACTATCTCAAATAAATCTTGCTATAATTTTGTTCTTCCATTATGTATGGAGTAAATAGTGTGATAAAAGATTTACAAGAGTAAATAAATCAATCAAACAACCAAAACCCTGAACTAGATTTTGCATTCATTGAAAGGAAATGCACTATAATTTTGTTCTTCCATTATGTATAGAGTTTAAATAAATAACGCTTCCATCACCGGGGCTTCATCGAACCATTGAATCAATTGACCCTGTTCGGTTTCAAGAAGATGAAGAAGAAGAAGATTCCAATGTTTCGAGCTGAATTTGACTGAGCTTTCGTTTGACCGCATCATCCCTCCCTCTCTACATTTCAGCTTCTTCTGCACAATTTATGAATGAGATGTATTAGACTACTAGTACCTAACTTCAGCAAAACATGGTTGAGAAGCTACCACATAGCTCATAAGTTGCTCAAAAGTTGATAGATTGATATTAGTGGTTGATGAAAGTAGCTGATAAGCTAACTTCCAATCATGAATTTATACAAAATGCTATGTTTATAGGTAGTTGTTTTCTAAAGAAAGGCATAAGCAAAAAGCTCATACCCTGGAGTATAATTTATTTGATGAGTTATTATGAGAAGCTCACGAAATAAATTCCAACCTAAAAGATCTTAAAAGTTTCGTCTAAACAAAGCTTATAATACTAAATGACAACAACATTAACAACAAACTCAGTAGAATCCCACAAATGGGGTGTGGGTGTAGAAAGGCTGTTTCTAAAAAAGCTTATAAATGCAACTACTCAAATTAGCTTTTAGCTTTTGTCATGCCAAACAAAGCACAAGTTAAAAATTTTACCTGAATGCAAGCAGCACAGAGGCAACTGGGGCAAAAGACACCCTTAAATAATATCCTCAAGTTCTTGTGGCAGCCAAAAGCCTTGTGTGGTTTTGATGGTGTCAGCCTCCTACCATCAACAAGACATTTGCGTATAATTCTCCCTACCAGTATTCCTGACAAGAGCACGACCCATTGACAAAACAATGGAAGCGATTCGTGTCTCTCACGATGATCTCCCGACCTGTGATCTTCGAAATGAGTTTAATGGCTGTGTGGCAATCGCCGCATATACGAAGATTTTTGATCACTCGGATTGCGTCATTAGGCTTAACACTAATCAGACCAAACGCAACGGCTATCTTCTCGCTGTGACATCCCACAAAATGCTCCTTCTCTTCCTCTTCAATGTCAAAGAGAACATATTCTGTCTTTGGAACATACCCTTCTTCCCTTAACCTCTTCTCCAACTCCACAAGTTTCGAATGAATCTGATCCGACATCGGGTGGCTTGTATCCCCCGCGAGAAACTCATGAACAGTTCCGTTAACTTCTATCCAACTATACGCGGGTATCTTCTGAATGTTCTTTTCGTTCATGTCTGATCTGATCTTCTCTGAATCGTTCCACTTGTGGTCAGCTGAGTATATGTTTGAGAGAAGAACATAGTTTCCCGAGTTCCAAGGCTCGAGTTCAATCAGTTTCTTGACAGCATACTCAGCCAACTTAGTGTCGCGGTGTAATCGGCACCCACCTAACAACGCACCCCAAATGACGGCATTGCCCTTCATCGGCATGCCTTCGATTAAGGAACGGGCCTCCTGTAACCGACCGCTACGCCCGAGGAGATCGACCATGCACCCGTAATGTTGAATGTCGTGACTCAAGGAATACACGCGGGTCATGCTGTTGAAAAAGCGACGGCCTTCGTTGAGAAGACCGGCGTGAGTGCAAGCGCAAAGGAGGCCCATGAAGGTGTTCCCGTCAGGACGAATGCCATGTTTCTCTAGTTGGGCAAAACAGGAGAATGCAGACCTAACATGACCGTGCATCGCAAGCCCAGAAATCATGGCGTTCCAGACCACGCGGTCCTTCAACTTCATGTCTTTAAACACTAGCCAGGCCAAATCCATCTGACCGCATTTCGCGTACATGTCTATGAGCGATGTGCCCAAAACAGGGTTGGACTGGAATTCTTTTCTGTCCATTAGCTTAGCCGCCTGGATACCCACGTTCAAGGCTCCTAATCGTCCGCAAGCAGAGAGTACCCCAACCATTGAATAACAATCAAGGCTCAAATTCTCGCTTTGCATTCTGTAAAACACATCCAGTGCCTCCTTGGGGAGGCCATTCGCGGCGTAGCCTTGAATCATAGCACTCCATGAGACAATATCCTTCTGAGGCATTTCATCAAAGACACGGCGGGCTTTCTCCATGTCCCCACATTTCGAATACATGTCTACCAGAGAAGTACTCACAAACACATTCCTTCCTGCTCCAGTGTCCAACACATACCTGTGTATCCACTCACCACTTCCAATATCTCCCAAATGGCTACAGGCAGAGAGTGCCCTAACAAGGATAAAACTGTCAGGCACCAAACCCATCCCCAGATACCTGCGGAACAAATCAACTGCTTCTCTAAACCTCCCCAGATCAACATAAGCACTGATAATCGCCGTCCAAGAAACCACATTCTTCTCGGGAATTTCGTCGAACACTTTGTGTGCATCCTCTGTAAACCCACATCTTGCGTAAAAACAAACCAACCCGGTGTTCACAAACGGATCGCGATCAAACCCAGTTTTCAAGACGAGGCTATGAGCCTTGAATCCCGTGTCATAGTCCGAAACCCTGGCGCAGGATTTCAGAAGGAAAGGGAAAGTGAAATTGTTGGGCAAGAAGCTCATCCGGCGCATGGAATTGAAGACCTCGATGGCGAGATCGAAGCAATTGTTGGTCACAAACCCCCGGATCATGGTGTTCCAGAGGAAGATGTTGGGGTCTCTGGTCTGGCTGAAAAGAAGCTTGGCGTAGTTTGGGCGGTGGAAGTTGTTGAGGGCAAGCTTCAGTAACTGGTTGAGGAGATAGTTGTTCTGGTGGAAACCGCAGCGGAGAAGCCGGGCGTGGATGTGCTTGAGGTGGTTGAACGAGTCGAAACCTTGAAACAGAGCGGCTTTGATCGCCGTAAGGGATCTTGGGACGACGGCGGCCGGAGAGTTCATGGCTGCTCTACAGTTAAACCTCCCGCCACGCCACTTCCATTCAAATGATGAAACCGCCACTCCCTTCGCCGCCTCAAATGAAATTTAACTACTCCCTAAATATTTGTTTAATTTTGTTTTTTTTTTCGGTTAAGGTTGGCCAATTTTAATCATGAATTAGTATAAAAATAGTACTAGATTCTGAGATAAGAATAAATTTATTAGATTTATTTTATAAAATATTTTTAAAATATTATATTAACTAATTAATACTCCGTATACCATATACGAGTATATTTTTTAGTTATAGGTGAAAAGTAAAAAAAATTAACTGTAAAAAATCAAAACTGAAAAAATATCTAGTGGCATAAAAATAATTTCCTACTAATTTATGTACTCAGTTTGGTTTTTTAATCAAATTAGGCAACTTCTAATCATTAATTACTAACACAATTTGCATTGATATGGAGTGTTAGTAATTTAAAATAAAAAATTAAAGATTATCAATAACTTAAATCTAATGCAATCATTTTCATACCAATATATGTTCGTTCAGTTTGACTAAAAAAATTCAGATTAGACAAATACATTAAATCGGTAGTAATATCAGTTACATTAAGTTTGTGTTCCATATTAATATAATTAAATAAAATACTAAACGTGTTCTAAAAATAAATCTAACTATCACTTGTGTTTGGACAAAAAAAACAAATAAATTATCGCAAAAGTATGCCGAACTAGGAAAATTCATATAAATGTTTTATCTCGCAAACCTGCAGGAAAATATTTGTTCAATTTCGCATAGCTAGAGTTTGTCCTCTCTCACCATTACAAATGTTTTATTAGTATTGATTTCTAATTATCTTTATCCATTTTCTATGATTTTTTTTTGCATGTATAAAAATTGGTTTGATATATCTGTGATAAGAACTCATATTCATATGGATTATGTATTTCAACATACTCAATCACTAATGTATATTTGTTTGGCCAACATAGTGTTTTGGTTCAATTTTCATTAACAATAATGTTGTTAAAAATCTTACCTTTAAAGGGTAAAACTGTAAAATTCACTTTTGAAACAGATCTATTTCTTTCATTTCAGATTTCCATAATTCCATCTAAACAAACAAGGTAAACTCATCATCTGTCTTCCCTGCTAATAACACTCACTTCGTTCCAAAATAAATTGTATTGTTACTATTACAACTTCTCGACAACTTTTGTTTATTTATATTTTTCCATTGATCATTTGATAATATAAAATATTCATGTCACTTCTTATTTTGTACTTTGGAGGTATAATTTTTATTTTTTTGTTTTCATACTGATTTGTAATGAAAATGATTTAAATATCAATTTTCTCCACTGCGTAGAGATTAGAGAGCATTATATTCAGTACAAAAAATCGTCCTCATTTGCTATTTACTTCTGGGACGTTTAGGTTCATATGTATATGTACATACAGACATGGAACTCTTCCAAACAAACTCTACTTCCAAATAGGGGTAATACGATCTAGGTACACATATCCCCTGCAGACTCTACTTTTGTGGGATTTTACTGGATCTCCACTACCAAGTAAGGGTAAAATCTGCGAAAACATACCCCCCCC